>JAEPRD010000231.1:0-12228 GCA_016758985.1 Mucor saturninus | reverse complement strand
TTTAGCAGTATACCCATTTAATGATAACAGATATATTTCTCTTTCGTTCATTTCGTTTGTAAACTATGCATGGAAAATTAATTAATTTTTAAGCGACTATTTATTCCGTCGCTGATTGAAGTTTTATTCTAAGCGTGCACGAACAATTTATGAAAATAGTGTATAACAGGTAAAAATATGAGTTTCTAGATATGAAGATCAAGTAGTGGGCAAAACTATTTTTATTTCGGCCGATATCGTTCATATTAAATTCTACGTCCCCTCAAGTGCAAAATAAAAAATATCATTTTGACCTCCGAGCCCCCCTAATATTTTTTGATTTTGGTTTCGCTGCTGTTTCTCTTTAATCACTTGATATATAAAAAGTCTGATATCATTAAAACCTTCGAAGCGTTTATTTAAAACCGAATTTTGTTGGAAGCAGAAAGATGCAAGAATTTCGATTTTAAAATGTTGATCGAGTTTATACAATACGACGAAAACTTTACTTTGGACTCAAGGCAGCAGTAGGAAAGCAATATGCTCGACCCATTCCCGAGATCGAAACGCGTAAATACAAGGTCTTTTCCCATTCACAAAAGACTGCGCGTCCTGAAGCCAACCACGAGGACACTGAGGCAGTTTTTTTGACGCCTCAATATTTGTCTGAAAATATAGAAATCAGACAGAAGCCGAACTCGAGATAATGCAGGCTCATACCGAAGAGATGGAGAGAGGAAAACATATGGAACCCTACATCAAGTCAATAATAAGACCGTAATGTTCTCTGATGAAATAATTGGCAACATCTTTAATATGTTTGAAAATAACCTAAAACGAAAAACGCCTTAAGCCCGCAGCAAAGCTGTTATGAAATTCCTTCAGCAATCCTACAAATTTTTCTTACAGATATGTAAACCCAGTCGAGTTGTAATAACTTGACCGGGAACCCGTTCGATGGACTCTTTATTTCCGCTGAAAATCAATCCGGCTTCGTAAAGTTTGCCCAGACGCATTATAAAGGAGAGAAATATACCCAAATCGGACTAAAAACACGCTCCACTGACTCTATAAGATTACTCAAAAGCTTATGGAGAAGGTGGGTTTCAATCGTGGCTAAACAAATGAACATAACTGTCGACTACAAGTATGAAAACTGGCACATCATCGAAAAATGTCGACGTTTAGAAAAATTGCCAACTGTCACGTCCACCCCCTTTTTAAATAAAAGCATATCTCCACCATCGTCATCAAGCAATACTATTTTAAGCAGATCAAGCAAGTCAACGCTTGGCATCCCATTTTCGGACGATGATAAGATCAAAATATTAGAATTGTATGATCGTTTGGAGAATTCGCAGATGTGGTGTTTATCCTCTGGTAGATATGCAGAGAAAGTGATGAGAGACTTTAGCGCGAAGTCCAACTATTTACAGTAAGTGTAGTAAAAATAGACTTTAATAAAAAACAAAAGGAATACAATTATAAGTCTTGTCGATTTATTTGTATAAAAATTGATTCAGAGCCTTTTAGACAGGCAGGTTTGCCCTGGTATTTATAGATGATTGAAGATATTGTGGCTTGTGCACTAGACAGCTCAGATCCATCCTAGTTTAATACAATGAACCATTCATTGGTATTATTGTTCGTCGTAAGAACGCTGTGCTTGACTTATGGTTGTTCCTAAGATTCCCTGGTCTCCCATTGGTTAGGGGCCTGAAGTGGTGTTAGAAAGTAGGAATTTCCATGAAACAGGGTCAAGTGTCGCGGACCTTCTACCCGTGAAACATATTAGCACAGTAAGCACACGAAACACGAAAAAAGCTTTTATCGTTGGTAATAAATATGACTTGGTATTAGCCCAGCACACTCGTTGTTGCTTGGTCTTGAAGACGATCATTGGTCAAAATGGTTCACAGAATTAGAATTACAAGAGATAAATGCAGCAACAGAACGCCAAAAGAAACACCTACCTCAAGAAATGAAAAGTTACCTTGATGCTTCACCGGAATCTGACGATATCAACGTACTTTTCAACTACTTAAACGAACAGAAAATAAACCCTAGTGATCATCGTGGACTTTATTTTCTAAAAACAACACTAATGTACAGTCTTGATTTGTTCAGAATATCCTACTTGCCATTAACTAACCAAGGAGAAAGTGACATAATGCGTAGGATTTAGGTGATAATTGACTGGGCATTTAACGTAAGCAACTTGATGAAAAATCCAAAGACAAAAAAGATAAAATGGACAGAGTATTAACCAGATTGCAAAAAGGAACTGAACTATATTAAACATAAAAATGTGGGTTTCTTTTTTACAACTGTTTACAGGAAGATGACTACCGTGGGTAGATTACATTGACATGTTGTCTAAACTGACAATATCCCGCAAGGTACATCAAGGATAATAAAATAACAGTCCATAACTGAAATAAATATATTAGTGTTACGTGGATTATGACATATGCCAAAAGGTGAAAGATGATAAATTACTTCAATCGTCGGAGTGCAAGTATGTTTCCGTAAATGTGGTGTATATACTGGATTTCCCACCGTATTTTCAAAAAGCTTTTCACCGTTTTTCAAGCTTCTTTTAATTTTTCAAAAACATAACCTTAATTTTTTCGAAAAACGTTTACCATGTCCATTGATGTTTTTATGAGCGATCTTAATCTTGATGTAAAAGATTACGACGAGACTGAAGAGCTGTACGTCCACTCATACCAAAAAAGTGCAGTATCTGCATCTAGCGTTGCTGAAAGTGCCATGAAAGTAGATGATGATATTGCTGACGATTTGGAGCTTTTCCCTGATAGTAACGACGAAGACAGCAACAAAAGTTCGGACGAGGAGAGTGCCCGAATTGACGAGACTTTAGAAGAAGCACATACTCGTGTAAAGAACTATTGTGACATTCATTTTAACCAGCCCGAATTTAAGCACGAGGATAAAAAGAAAAGAATCCACATGCGGCTGTCACATCTATGACTAGGCAACAGCGATCTAACATACCTGATCTGCTGATCCATTACGATCAGTATGAATTTTGTTCAGTTGAAGCCGGAAAGACGGAAAGTAACAATGCTAAACAAAAGAATGATTCTAGCAAATCATTAGTGAACTGCAAACAAATGCTTTTGAATTTATCATATCATGCACCATCGTTGCAACAAGACATATCAATTATTGGAATGGGCATCGGTGGAATGAAATTGACAATATATGAACTTAGTAATTCAAAAGGCATGGTCTGTGTAAACAAAAAGGTTAATTAAAAAACTTGCGCTTGAATATTTCAAACTTTCTGATTGGTTTACTGGAGTTGTGATGCCGAGTAATTTGCGTTAAACCGAAAAAAAAACGCTATAGGGAGCAAAAAATATGATATCTCTCAATGAAAACTTCCGCGATTCACATAATCGAGTGGAGAAACAAGATGATTAAATTATGTGAGAAATTATGTATAATTCGATTGGAAACTGAAGAAAGATCTCGAGCTGTGTGCACTTCGAGTGGAGGATCGGCTCCTTGTACTTTGACACCTTGCTTTCAAAAAATCAAATAACCACTTCATTTACCAGCTCTATGATATTCCCTGTTTGATAGTTTATATGTATGTAACACCATATATGCCATAGCTACTCCAACATCATCATCATCATCATTTATCAAAATTTAAAGAAATAATAATAAAACATGTGTATAGTCTATAGCTTGTGTAAATTTAAATTTTTTATCTCCACAGACTGTTCAAAAAGATTTGTAAAATAAGATACTTACAGTCTGTCCAGAAAAGATTGAAGTTTTGTGAAAATCAAATGGATTATATTTTTAAAGGGTTCTTTATTATAACATTTAATCATTTGACGCTTGGAATGACTAATAAAACCAACCTAGTCATTTACACGAACTTAATCACAAGCTTCAGCAATTCTATTGCTTGGCGTTTCATTCTCCAAAAGCTTTGCCTTCTTGCGTGTATGTTTGACTAAATATTGAAACTGCTCAATGAATTTAGTTCTGGAGAATAGGGTGGTAAATATATACATTTTTATCCAAGAATTTCGATCTTTCGTTGCATAGGAAGTGATTCTTGTATTGTAGCATTATCCATTACCCAGTAATATTTTTTCATAGTTTCATCTCGATCCATAACATCAAATAATTCATTTATAAACTTGATGTAATGTGCTGTCGTTATGCCCTTGGAAGGAGATTCTACTTCCTCATCTAAATCCATTTCATTTACAACTCGTTTCTAACCTTTGTCTGTTTTAAAAAATTTTGTCGTCGATTTACTTCTTGATTTAGGTGGGGAAGGCTTGATTAATGAAAACATGCATCACATCAACAGCTGCGATTGTGCCGATAATGATGTGGGTTGTTGCTCCTTTTTCTGCCCATGCCCAGGTATTTTTTATGTTGATATGAAAAGCTGGCTTTATCGATAAAAACGCAGTTCTTCAAGAAATCAAGATCTGTTTTCGCGTAAATCTGATACCATTCAAACCGTTTTTCTAAATTCTCAGTATCATTTTGAGCAACTGACTCAAATGTTGCATTTATTTCACCATCAAATTGAGAGTTATTTCCATACGATAATGAAGCTGGCTTCTGGAAATGGTTAAACCCTCGAGTTTCTTTGTTAAACTCTCAAATACATCATTTACTGTAGCTTGAGGGGTTTCTTTTACAAATTGCGCAACGAATTTACAATGTTCTTCTGTGACCTTGCTTTTTCTACCTGATAACTTACAAGTTTTACGGCTTACAGGGAGCTCGTTTGTTTCTGTGTACTTTTTCTACCATCTTTGAACTGTCCTTTCATTGATTCCCATTTCATGTGCAATTTTTGCTGTTTATTTACTGTTGGTAGACTGCTTCTCGCTATAAATGACGTAGGTAGATAATATAGCGCTATCTTTATTTTTTTTAAGGTTTTACTGCTTTAACTTCAATAGCTGGTTCTGATGATTGCTTTTCGAGGTACTGTTTTTTTGGTGGTTAAACTTCTAAAACAATATTCCTTTGAAGACATTGTTTTGTCTATCTTCGTAGAAAAACTTGTGATTCATCTTCTTAATGACGATAAATAGAGGTAAAAGAAAAACGATGACTTCGAAAAAAAAAAAAAAAAAATGCGACAACTTTTTTAACAAAACGACTATCTTTTCAAGCTTGAAACGAACTTGGGAAATCACAACTACGAAAATTGGACTAGTGCAACAGCGAAAATTGAGCTTGTGCAAAAACGAAAATTGAGCTAGAACAAAAGCGAAAATTAGGAGGAGATTAAAACGAATTCTGTTTTTAGGTTTACGAAAATTGGGGGCGGAGGCACTGTATAGTCTCAAACAGTTATGATAATTAACACACTTAACAATAGATAATTAGAGTGCATACAAATATGTTTTATTGAGATTTGAGATTAAGCTTGAATTGATGCTTTGTTCGCAACAAGAAATTCTTTAACGGTCTCAGGTTCACGTCCAAGAAGAATAGAAATTTCAGGTGTGACTCTGTCATCTGGGCAGCTATCTAAACCTGCGGCAAGATCCATAGCAAATAAATGGGGAAAATGACCGGATTCCATAATCTTGTTGTATTTTTGGATAGGTTTGACCTGTTGGTAGTTGATTTCGCGGCCAACAATATCAGAAATAATCTGAGCACGTTGATGACCATTGGTAATATCGCCTGTAAGACTATAGACAGCATCACCGTGCTTTTCAATAGCTTCACTCAATACAACAGCAGCGACAGCACCGATATCATTAGTTGAGATAAATCCATAAGACAAATCACCAGGAAGACAATCAAAGATTTTGTTATCAGCATTTGGACGAGAATGGTCGACCACATTTGACATAAATCTACCAGGACGTAAGGCGACCAAATTTCCACGACCGGGAAGATCAAATATGGCCTTTTCGGCACCATAATGCAAAGCACCGATATAACTGGTTCTCCAACCCATATTTACAGTGAAAGAAGAGATATCTACGATTTGTTTAACACCCGAATCATAAGCGATTTTGGCAATATTCTTTTTGAGGTTGACAAAGTCACTGAAATCTGAAACTAATAAAAAGAGACGACTGTGGCCCTTGATGCCTGTTTCCAATGAGGTCAAGTCACTGTAGTCACCTTGAACTATGTTGATCAGTTCAGTGCTGTTGGGAAACATTGACTCAATTTTGCTAGGTGTACGAGCATACAATGTCATGGGCACCTTCTTTTCCAACAAATCTTGTACCAGTTTGGTACCGATATTTCCAGTGCCACCGACGATAAAAACACGGTCTTGTGTGGATTTCATTATTTAAGTTTATGTATTGTTAATTAGAAAAATGTAAACAAATCTTCATCGAGTATTTAAATGGGGTTTTCTTGTGACGGTCAATTGCAGCGGGGTTACCTTTTTGTATCCACTCTTGGGGAGGACAATAGATCGTCATAAAAATTGCTGAAGCTTATTCTATTTTATACTACGAAACCAGAGGATAAACAATGGGTGAAGTAAATTGCTGACGATTTACTTCCTCAAAAAGAAAAAGCTTACATATAAATATAAGAAGTAATTCCTGTTTAGTCCTCGATGCGAGTTATTTCAGGGAACGTGTGTGAATCATCTACTTTGGGAGACAATTTTTCGGTAGAGTTTTTCCGAAAATCTCAATACAATAAACGGTCACCTCGGGTAAAACAACATGATTATCACTTGATTTGACATTTCGAAAGGAATCGCTTAATAAAGAAATGTATTAGGAATTCTAGGGTAGCATTTTGGAAAAGTTAACTATAGATTTCTGTCGTCGTGAACATATGCAGACGGCTTTTTTTATGCGAGTTTTCTATTTCGACGCTGTTAATACTGACTTAATAATGGATGCAATCAATTGTTTAAAAGGATCGAGAATTACGCGGCCTTAGATCATATGTTTGTAGTTTTTATTTATTTAAATAGATGCTGGAAAGTTAATATATGATACTGAGTACAATTCGAAGGCGTATAGTACAATTTATATGGAGAAGTGAAAATTATTCATACCGGACGATGTTTTTATGATTGAATACGATTTGCATGGACAACTTATTTTTTTATAACCATCAAAACTGTGGGCGAGTGTACACAGAGGTGAACCTCCTTGTAGTTACACTTGAGCAGTTTCTTTACTGAAACCGACTAGCGGGCCTCCACCTTTTTATAACAATAAAAAGCCAACGTCTTTTTTTTTTTTTTTTTTTTTTTTTTTTTTTTTTTTTTTTTTTTTTTTCGTTTTTTCAAATATTTTATGTGTCTTAATGTAAATGTCTTGTATTTCGTGTGAAGATTGTTTTATTGCTTCCAAACTTTCTAAAAGATGGTCTTTGCCTGTGAGTTAAATATTCTGTTATTATAATTACCTATCATGCTGGGTAAGCTGATAGAGTCAATAGCCTGTTAATATAATTAAAACGATTCCATTGAGGTTATAGAAGAGTTATAAACTTTTTTCTTTAAATGTTGCCCACAATGAGGATAATGTTGGGGGTAAAATATAAGTTCATGAAAAACTACTACTGTTGTTTCGAGTTTTTTCGGCGTGGATAGGAGTCGAGATAAAGATAACAGCTAAGCCAAATCGCATAAAGTATGGCTTCTACCATCTAAGCAAATGAGCAGTTATCAGTTGCTGTTGATATTTGATGAAAATCAAATTTAAATATGACATCTGTGATTTACTTCTGAAGATCTATATTAAAAGGACTTTCTCCACAATCACACAGCTCTCTCAATCCATAACCAAATAAGAAAAGAAACTGAAAGTGCAAGAGACCAGTCTGGGGAGACTCAACTAAAAAATGCCTATCTCACGTATAACTAAATAATTCAACACATATAAATATTCCCTACTTTTCCCTTCAAATAAAACTTCAGACTTCTCTTATTTCAATTTTACTTTTATTTTCTTCAGAGTCGATTATCGCTCTTCTTTTTTTATTACTTTTATTACTTCCATTTTTTCTTTTCCTTTATCAAATATATTAGAAAAATTCTGTCAAAAGAAACGTTCACTATATTTCTGCGGCCTTGTATAGTAAACCTCTGTCAAAAGAAACATACATGCTTTAAACAGTCGACGTTAAGTTCTTCCTTACCGATTCTGATTATCTTAATTATAAAGAAAACACCTCACCAAAGAAACCTTCTTATAATTTATTAGATTCCTCATACAATACTTTAAATCTTGTATCAATTTTATTGAATTCACATCTCTATACTGTAAATAGCTGAGATCAGACTGTAAATAGCTGGGATCAGACTGTAAATAGCTGGGATCAGACTGTACACTATGGCGGATTTGTTGTTTGTAAACAACTTTGTTAACCTTTTTTTTTTTATATAAAAAAGAATTGTTACTGGTCAGCAGCTTTGGTAACTTATGTAACAGGTGTTGATTGCAGATTTGTTTATCAAGTCTGGTGTCACGATTTTTCTATTCTCAACCTGACGTTTACTCGGCGTTTAAGATTCATTCACGTCATTTTGTCCATGTTTATTTTTATTTTTATTCTTATATTTCTTAAAGATTACTCGCATTCTCCATCTTCAAGTATAGCAATTTTGAAAATGTGTTGCTATATGACTTTGTAATAATTTTCAGCCACGGTGTATCGGACAAGGCCTACGTTACAAACGATATCTTTGAAACGACAAACAACATACTTATGTAGACCAGGTTGGCGTAAGACCACCTTTGGCATGAGCCTGTCGTAATCTACCACTCCATGTGATTCAGTCACATCAATTAAGACAAGAAAGCCTTTCACGCCATCAAATGTGGTCTCAAAAAAGAAGGCGATGGAACCGACATTAAGTCGACTCTTTAAATTGCTGTAGTGGCTATAAAGGTTTAAAAAAAAAACTGTCTGTATAACCAAATAATGACAATAAACAACCAATCTTACTTTAGGTGGGATGCAGCAAACAAAACATAGTTATTGCCTCTTCTGGGTTCGTCGATATGATCTTTGAAAAAGAGGAGATATACACAATATCATTAAACCAGGTCCGACGGCGCCCTTGACTACACCATTACTTGTGTTGACAAGCTCGTGGGAACCGGAATATGTTCTGCGGTAGTACGGTTGTAAAGCAGAGATAAGTTGTCTATCTGATACACTAGATAGAATTCGGATTTTAGGTCACAAAACCAAATAAAACTGGCGTAAGCCCAATATCTATTTTTTTTACATTTTCTTCCTTTCTTTCTTCTTCAACTCACTTAAAAATTATACAATGAATCTATGGTAACCTTATTTCCCAATGTAATATGTGTGTCTATTAACGATGCTGACTTTGTTTTTAGCTTCAAGAGGATCTTCTATTGATAACCCCAATGCGTTTTTTAACGCTGTTTGCTTCTATGTAAGGTACTTAACCTCCATTTTGAAGCGTGCTGCTTTACGTTTTTGTTATCTACATTGCTAACAACGCTTCTCATTCAGGTATTCTAGGAGTGGCTTTTGTTTTTCGTGTAGACTGAAAACTTTACTGCCATTTATGGAGGCTACTACTGAGAAATTCGAGAGATAAAGCAACGAATTAAGAATAAAAATAAAGAAATTTGACGAAGTAAAATTATCAAACTGCAAAAATAAACTAATGTCTTTATTATACAATAAATTGGGTTCTTTATATACATATTCAGGGATGGCTGAATATCAATTATTTAAGTGAAACCTGTCAAATATACAATAGGCGTATTGTCAATTAAAGATTGAGCATCTCATGGTACCTTCGAGAATCTTGTTATTGACGAGCGATCATATCATTGGATTGTATTATCTGGAATAAATGTATGACTATTGTTTTCTATATATTGATGAGTAATCAATGCGTAGTAAAATAGAGTGTAATAGCATGTATTTGATTTTCAGAGTAGTGCAATAATGATTTATAGAAAGGTTATCAAAGAAGAAAGAAAGAATTGATGATAGAGTTATATCTGTATATAAGCTCGATCACAACAGCTACTACAATTCTTTATTTCTTTCTTTTTATCTTTTAAAAAAAGGGAGTGGTACTTTAGATAAAGCTGTAAGTTTTCTTTATACACTTCCTTTTATCAAAAGACTAATGTGGACCACCTCAATTATTTTTCTAAATTAGGTCACTATTTATTTAAAGTTGTTATTTATATCTTTTGAACTTACGTATCTTTTTAATAATCGCTCACAAATCGTTTTATCATTTTTAAAGACCAACGGTACGTCTGCTTTATGATGGACGGTTAAAGTAATGTTGACAATACTCGATGTGGTGATCTGCTATAGTATTGCTACATTATATAAATTCGTATCTATGACATCAATACATTAAGAATGATTAAGGAATCAATTACCCATTTTAGATAGTTAGTACTATCATATCTGTGGTGATCCACCTACTGTTGTTATCAATCACACCATAAAACAATACTAAATTAAATCTCATTTCATCATCCCATACATTATTACATCACAACATGAACTAGATTCTTATACCTTATATCATATCCAACTACAAGCACTATTTTAGTGCTGTGTAACTTATCCATCAAACTAAATTCATAATCCGATTTCTCTTAACATATATAAATATGCAAACTGATAGTTAGAATAGAACCCTCTCAATCTTTGAATCTACTTTACTCTTAATAAACTTATAAGCAGTCTCAAAGTACTTTATTGTTTTTTTATTTATTTCCTTTCTATTCTCAATTATCACATTTTTTACTTTGAATTTTGCAACATGTCAAACAATAACTCTGCTGTAAACTCTCCTACCTCTGCTGGTTCTCCTCTTCCTTTTGCTGGTTCTTCTCCTCTCTCTGGTATGGATAATGGTCAACCTTCTCCTGCTCCTGAACCCATGGAAGAGGATACGGATGAAATTAAATCCACTCCGGATGCTGCTTCTTCTGCTTCTGGTGCTGCTCCTTTAGACGTAAAAGCTATTACCAAGGCTGCCCAGAAAAATTTGGTTAAGCTGGAAGAAAACTTTAATGTCGCTTATGCTGCATACCTTTCTCGTCAGCTCTTGGACCCCACGGACCCTCTGACCAAATCTGCTTTCGATGACTACATCTTGGCTCTAAATTCGTTCACCGATGCTAAGGAAGCTCTTCAATCCTTTCAAAAAATCAAATCACCCAAAAATACCCAGGATGATAAGACTTTTTCACGTGTTCCAAAGGACTTACCTTTTCTGCAACTGTCTTCTGACACTCCTGAACGTCAAAACTATGACACCTATGACTCGGTTTATGATTTCTGCAATCAGTTTAGAACTGTATTGAATGCCCATTCCTTGGACTTGGATCTCCACTGGAAACGTCTGTTGCCCTTATGCCTCAACAAGAATGACCGAAGCTGGTTTAATGAAAACTTGGAAAAGCAAGAGATGCCATGGAAACAAGCTGAAACATTACTTCTTGATCATTTGGATACTCCATACAGAAAATTCCTATTGATGATCAATGTGAATCGATTACGTCAAGGCCCTCGTGAACCTTGTCGTGCGTATGGTGCTCGATTCCAGAAACTCCGCCGTCAAGCCGATATGAAGGATGGTGTACAATTGGTGCTCATGTTCTACTGCTCGTTGAGAGCATCAACTCGGGAAAAAGCTTCAAGTGCCATTGCTTCACAATATGGAACCAAGTTGCCTAATAAATTGGAAGACATGATCCAATTGGTTGCTGCTTCTGACTCTGATTACCTTGCTTCTGGTCCTTCTGGTGACTCCTCGTTGCTGGATGCTTTTTCTACTGGTAGTGGCAATAAGGAAAATGAGCGTTACTCCAAGAAACGCAATTCCAGTCACTTTGGCTCTAGTAAGGATTCGGCTGGATCCAAGAGACCTTTCACCTCCGGTTCCTCTGGAAAAAAACCTTGCTCCTTTTGCGGAAAGACCTGGTTTCATGGTCACCGTTGTGAGGAATTTAAGCAAGCCCAAAGGAATAAGATTTCCCGAATGGCTAAAAGGGGTGGTGAGCCTTCCTCATCTAGTGATGAAGATGAGGAGATGAATAACAATGTTTCGATGGCCCGATTAGCTCTTGATTGTAAGTCTGCAAATATGAAAGATATAACAAGAGATTTTAAAAACATTGATACTGATACTATTACCTTTCCTATTACTATTGATAATTCTATTAGAACGTTCTCCTTATTTGATTGCGGTGCAAATTTTAGTTCGGTGGACTATGAGTTCTG
>JAEPRD010000230.1:0-36276 GCA_016758985.1 Mucor saturninus | reverse complement strand
TCAGCAAAAAAAGGTCGACCAGATCATTTTGAAAAACCCAGCTGCAATACTTAGTGGCGTTATTGCTAGAATCAGTATGAGATCTGATGAGATTTCAGAAGATATCGAATACACCCATCCTGTTCTGTAATCAGGAGTACGTCTGGTAACATGTGGTTCACCACGTCTAGGAGCAGGATCGAACTGGAGGCTATTATGAAATAAGATATTAGAAGAGTTTTAAAGGAGAATGATGGGGGTACTTACAATGTGTATTTCATGTGCTCGTCAATCTCCATGATAGCAGCTTGGTTGCCACAACGATAGCAGTAATTAGGAGCACTAAAGATGGTAACTACGTTACGGTCATGACTCCAGTTATAACCTTCCATGACCAATTGATGGGCTCTTGCTACCAGTGTCAAGCCATTATTATGGTTGAATGTCTCTGCGATATCTTGACCGAATGTATAACCTGCACCACGAGGAGAAATACCCCAACCACATCGATCATCAGGGTCAGACCATAAAAGATCACACATTGGACCCTCATGAGGTACTTCTTGCACACGGTCCAAGGATCTGACTTGATCCAATGTATCAATCGAGGGCGAGAGACCACCATGAAGACAAAAGATTTGATCTTCAATCAAAGCAGTCAAGGGTAAATAATCAAAAAGGTCCGTAAACATCTTCCAGACATTGGCATTGCCATACTTTCTTAAACACTCGTCGTAGAAACCATACACTTGGGTGATCTGACGAGATTCGTGATTACCACGAAGAATCGTGATACGGTCCTTGTATCGTACTTTGAGAGCAACCAAAAATGTGACAGTTTCAACAGAATAATATCCTCTATCAACATAATCACCCATAAACAAATAGTTGGTGTCGGGTGAGTTACCTCCAATACGGAACAGCTCTTGCAAGTCATGGAACTGACCATGAATATCACCTAAATGTATATATCCCTTTTTTAATAAATAAAAAACCATCGGCCGTCATATAAGACTACCACTTACCGCACACAGTTACAGGACATCGCACAGGTTGAACATTGGACTCTTCCATGAGGATTTCACGTGCCTTTATGTTGAATAGAGAGAAAAACAGCGTCAGATGAACACTCTAGTTACCTAGATGGAACTTTATTTTTTTACCTTTTCGCATAATTTTTTGATTTCTGACTCTGGTAATTGTTTACATTCAGAAAGTTGGGCAATCCAAGCATCAACATCTGCAACAGAACTAATGGCAGTCATTTTCTATGTATAAATAAGAGTGTTTTATTTCTTTAATCTTTTTTTTTTAAAGTACAGAAAAAAAAAAAGATGAACGAAATAAAAAGAAAGAGATGGAGAGGTCTTTTGTAGAAAAAAAAAAAAAAGAGGATGTAAGAAAAATAAAAAAGAGGAAAGAGATTTCCCTTTTTATGTATAAATGTAATAAAAAGAAAGAAATAAAAAAAAAAAAGGTGGGATTGTCGGAGTGTAAGGTAAGGCCCAAAAAAAAAACAATCAACCAACACACACACACACACACACATACACACACACAACACAACACAACACTCTAAAAAAAATTATAGCCTTTGATTGGATCAAATTTAAAATGACGTAAGCATTTTTTCCCTTTTAAATCACAGGCCCAAAGAAAGCGGCTAATGAAACCTTTTTTCTTTTCATTTTACACCTGTTTAAAAGGGAAGCCAATGACCCATATCTAGCCTCATTCTTTTCTTGGGGGCCGGGCACTGATATGGCATCATTGTTTTCCCAATAGACACAGCTGTGGGGGTGTGTCTTTGTTCTCATTTATAGTTGACAGGGCTTTTGTTTAAAATATTCCCCTTTGTTCATAGCAGTGCCCGAAAAGGCATTGCGTTATGAAACAGTCTCAATCTATCGTGACATTCCAGCTGCAACGCTGGGGATAGAGTTAGAAATAGGCTACTATAATGTACTCTTTCAAGTAAGAAGCGTCAGGGCCGATACTCAAATCCAAAGATGAGAGTATATACATATAAAAAAAGCCTCTAATAATTATAGCTAAAAGGTTTTTATTGTATTGGGGGAGTCAGCGCAATATCTACCAAAGAACGAATAATTCCTCCCCCCCCCCCATCTGTAAGTCTGATAATCTTGTTCTACATTTCAATCCAGTTACTAGATATAAATCAAATTTTCATTAGTTCAGATAAATGATTTTCATAAGAGTCCTTACCTCTCCATCACAAAAGCGACGAGAACCGACTTTACAGTACCCGCTTTATTTAAGGCCGCCCACCAAACCATCTAAGATCGTTTCCGATTTAAGGAACCCCCATAGAGTGTTGCCAACAGTCGTAAATGAAGCACACCTGCTCCAAGAACAGAGAAAGAGAGAGAGAGACAAAGCGACCCCCACTTCCAAGTCAAAGACACAAATGCCCTTTCTTATTTAATAGACAAAGAAAAAGAAAGAAAGAGAAAGAAAAGCTTATTTTAAAAAGAAGGAGTGCCTTTGAAATTATGCAATTTCTTTATACTCGAAAATTGACGTGCCCTTCTCAGAATGCAACAGATCGTCCAACCAATGATAAATAAGCTCTCTCATAATAGGTCTGTCCGTCTTCTCATTGGAAGAGGGGCAGGCACACTTCTTATCAATTACACAGGCTTCGTCTATCATATACAAAGCTCTTACAAATCAAAAGGAACGAAATTATCAAAAAGATGACATAGAGTGAGTCATTCATAGTGCGAGTGTAGTAGAAGCAGAAAAAACGCGCTTTACGTGTCCCAAATCATGAGTTATCAACGGCTAATAACCCGGCGTTTGACAAACACTATGTTATATGCAAGTAGAGGATAGACTATAAAAGCAGTGCTGATAATCATAAATCGTAGTTAGTAAACACCCATCCTGTCAGTGATAGGGTTCTTCAATTCCACCCCAAGATGGAATGTGTGTGTGTGTGTGTGTGTGTGTGTGTGTGGTGTGTATAGCGTCGCAAGTTGAAAAGAATATCGATGACGTGGCCACATTTTTCAGTTTTTTTTTCACTCAGTGCCACTGAATGGAATTACATTTGTTTTTTTATCAGACATTGAAGACAGTCTTTTTTAGGAAACCCTCTTTTTTAAAAATATTTATTTTTCTTTGTCATTTTAAAAAAAAAAAAAAAAAAGACAGAGGTAAATTTTTTTTTTTTTTTTCTCTTTTTACCTTTTCAATCGCGTCATCCATGTTAATACTTTTATTATAAAAGAAATAATAATAATAAAAAATGAACCCCTTAGCAAACCATCCACCGGGTGGTTTTAATAAGGAAAAGTTGCAAGGCCTTGTCCAGGTAAAACGATCTACAGACACATTTTAAAAATTTCCCTTCAACTCATTGAAATCATCCTCTTCACAGCGCGTCCGATTCCTTCAATCCCAAGGAGCCAAAGAGGAGAATAATCCGGAATATGCTCAAATCATGCACTTCTTAAAGAATTTACAAAAACAACAACAAACGCGTCCTTCCATGTCTACAAACGAGCTCGCTCAACCATCTTTAACCATCCCTTCTCCCATCGCACCAGGTAATTACTTCAGAACAAAACAAACAAAATATATTCCCTTCTTACATACTCTCTCTCTCTCTCTCTCTCTCTCTCTCTCTCTCTTTTTACATGGTATCTAGCAGACATGCCATCCGCTTTTTCTCAATCGCAATTGGCAGCTTTAAAGTACCAAATATTAGCTTACAAGTTGATTTCTAAAAACCTGGTTTTACCTGCTAATCTTCAACAAGCTGTATTATCACCCAACTTGGCTCTTGATTCACCTCCTTCCTCCGCACCTTTACAACCCTCCATTCAACAACAACCCTCACCAGCAGCACCAGCAGTAGCATCACAGCAACAACCCTCACCAGCAACAGCAGCAACAGCAGCAGCAGTACCCACCACTGTGGTGACACCCAACCTGTCCAACGTTGGAGCGGAAGAGACACAAGCACAAAAAGTGGATTACAATGCTTACACGTCACCTTACGATTTGTTAAAGAAACCCATCAGTTCCGTATTCCATGCCTCTCGTCAACAACGCATGTTAATTCCCAGCATCACCCCACCCGGCACAGATCCTTATACGATCATTTCCGAGCGTGAACGACGTATTCTAGGACGCATTCAATACCGTATCAGTGAACTTGAAAAATTGCCGAGTCACCTGAACGACAGCGGTACCGGACAGAAAGGAAAGGGACATGGCAGTTTAAAGATGAAGGCCATTGTTGAATTGAAGGCATTGCGATTGTTAGGTAAGCAAAAGCAATTAAGAGAGGAAATCATGTCGGGTATGATGAAATCCACCACGCTGGCCTCCTCAGCGGACCGTTTAGCGTACCGACGCATGAAGAAGCAGTCGCTGAGAGAAGCACGTATGACCGAAAAGATTGAACGTCAGCAACGCACGGATCGTGAACATCGTGAAAAGCAAAAGCACTTGGATTACTTACAGACCATCTGTGATCATGGTCGTGGCTTAAACAATACACAGGCTTTGTATCGACAAAAGCAAAACAAGTTGGGTCGTGCTGTCATTCAGTATCATCAACATATTGAGAAGGAGGAGCAAAAGAGAGCAGAACGTATCTCCAAGGAACGTATTCGTGCCTTGAAAAATGATGATGAAGAAGCCTACATGAAGTTGATTGACGAGGCTAAGGATACGCGTTTGACGCAGCTGTTAAAACAAACGGGTTCTTTCTTGGATTCCTTGACAAAGGCTGTCTTTGAACAGCAAAATGATTCGATCTATAAACAAGATATGAACCCATTGGATGATGGTGATGAGGATGATATGGCTGCAGATGATCCAGATGCCAAGAATGATTACTTCCAAGTCACCCATCGTGTCAAGGAAGAAGTCTGTCAGCCCGATATGCTGATTGGTGGCAAATTAAAGGATTATCAAGTCAAGGGTTTACAATGGATGGTTTCTCTCTATAACAATCACTTGAACGGTATTTTGGCTGATGAGATGGGTTTGGGTAAAACCATTCAAACCATTAGTTTAATTACCTATCTCATTGAACGAAAGAGACAAAACGGTCCTTTCCTCATCATTGTTCCTTTATCTACCCTGACCAATTGGACGTTGGAATTTGAAAAATGGGCTCCCTCTGTCAAGACCATCATCTATAAGGGACCACCCAATGCTCGTAAAGAACTGCAAAACGAGATTCGATACAATGATTTCCAGGTATTGTTGACGACCTTTGAATATATTATCAAGGATCGACCTATTCTTAGTAAAGTCAAATGGTTACACATGATTGTGGATGAGGGTCATCGTATGAAGAATACCAATTCCAAGTTGACGGTTGTGCTTCGACAGTATTATCATACGCGTTACCGACTTATTCTTACCGGTACCCCACTGCAGGTAAATAAAATGCTTTTTTTATGTATATATAGACGCATTAGACTGATACATAAAGTAGAACAACTTGCCTGAATTATGGGCCTTACTGAATTTCATCCTGCCCAAGATTTTCAAGAGTGTCAAGAGTTTTGAAGAGTGGTTTAATACACCTTTTAATACACAGGGTGTGGCGGATAAGATTGGCTTGAACGAAGAAGAACAATTATTGATCATCAAGCGTCTTCACAAGGTTCTTCGACCCTTTTTATTGAGACGTTTGAAACGTGATGTGGAATCGGAATTACCGGACAAGGTAGAGCGTGTGATCAAATGTAAACTCTCTTCTTTACAAACCCACTTGTATACACAAATGAAACGCAACGGTACCTTGTATACCTCTGAAGTGGTGAAGGGCAAATCGGGCGTCAAGGGCTTGAACAATACCATCATGCAATTAAGAAAGATTTGTAACCATCCGTTTGTATTTGAAGAAGTCGAATCGTTGGTGAATCCCAGTGGTATGTCCAATGATTTATTGTATCGTACATCGGGTAAATTTGAATTGCTGGATCGCATGTTACCCAAGTTACAACAAACGGGTCATCGTGTTCTGATTTTCTTCCAAATGACCCAAGTGATGAGTATCATGGAGGATTTCTTGAACTACAAGGGGTTTACGTACTTGCGTCTGGATGGTTCAACCAAGGCAGATGACCGTTCTGAATTATTACGTTTATTTAACGCACCTGATTCACCTTATTTTATCTTTTTGTTATCCACACGTGCGGGTGGTCTTGGTCTGAATTTACAAACAGCCGATACGGTCATTATCTTTGATTCGGATTGGAACCCTCATCAGGATTTGCAAGCGCAGGATCGTGCGCATCGTATCGGTCAAACAAAAGAAGTTCGTATCTTTCGACTCATTTCGACAGACTCTGTGGAAGAATCCATCCTGGCCCGAGCCAATTACAAGCTGGATATTGATGGCAAAGTTATTCAAGCGGGTAAATTCGATAATCGCAGTACAGAAGAAGATCGTGAAGCGTTTTTACGTTCGTTATTGGAAGATAAAGCGGATGAAGAGAATGATGTGGAGGATGAAGATATTGATGATGAGGAATTGAATGAAATCTTGCAACGTAGTGAAAGTGATATTCCTATCTTCCATCGTATTGATGATGAGCGTGAAGAGCATGATAAGCGTACCTGGCAATCCATGGGTCGTCGTGGTAAACCTGAAAGATTGATTACGGAGGCAGAATTACCCGTGATTTATTTAAATGATGATCCTATCCCTGAAGATGAGGATGATCCCTTGGCCTTTGGTCGTGGCCAGCGTACCACGGGTTCTGTGCGCTATGACGATGGCTTGACAGAAGAACAATGGCTGAACGCCCTGGAAGATGAAGATATCGATCTGGATGAATTGATTCAAAAGAAGGAAAGAAGAAAACAACAACGTATGGCTAGAATCTTTGGTGAACCCGAACCTGAACAACAGGAAAATAAACGTTTGGGTCGACGACGACGTGAAGAAAGCGAGCCTGAGGATCCTAATAAAAGACGCGGTAGACCAAAGAAGGGAGAGCCTGAGGTGAGTTTCAAAGGGGATGATCATTTACTATAAGTAGACTAACTCTTTAATTTAGCCTAAACGTAAACGAGGAAAGGCCGAAACCGAAACAAATAAACCCGATACAGTTCCTCCTCAGGTCCGAGAGAACATGCTGAGAATCTTTCGTGAATGCTATAAAGCAGTGGAGGAGGCAGTGGAGGAAGACGAAGAGTAAGTGAGATTGAATAAGAAACTTGGCCCCGTGATCTAACGTTAAAACCCCTCTCGTAGATCTTACCGCAGTCGAAGTGAACTGTTTATGGACTTGGTGAGCAAACGTGATTATCCACTGTACTACACGATGATTAAAACACCGATATCGATGAATATGATCAAGAAACGAATGAATTCGACCTATTATAGAACCATTGCTCATTTTAGAGATGATTTCCACCTGATGTTTAATAACGCAAGGACGTTTAATGAAGAAGGCTCATTTGTGTACGAAGATGCCAACGAGATGCAGGTAAATTTAAGTTTAATGAAGCTAAAAAGACAAGTTTTGATACTAAAATATTTTACAGAAAATATTTGATGCTAAATTGGAGGAGTTATGCCCTGGTGGAGTACTGACATTAAACCCATTATCATCATCATCATCGTCAGCACAAGCATCATCATCATCAAATCATCATACGGATCCAATGCGAGGATATCATGAAAACTAAGAAGTTTGACACCGAATACTCTCTTTTTATACATATAATTCGTTTGTATTTCTCTCAAGACTGTCAAATGGAGATTTATACACACATTGGATATTTTTTTATAATAATAATAATAAAAAAAAAAAAAAAAAAAAAAAAATTCAACACCGGGTTGTGTCAGTAAACTGTGCTACGAAAAAAATATTTTCACACACTGCGGATAAAATGGATTACCGAAAAAGAGAGAGATCGACGCCAACAAAGAAAAAAAAAAAAGATCGACATGCAGTGATTGGTTACGTTGCAAGCCCCCCACCCCTATAATATTGTAAAAAAAAAAAAAAAGAGATTTTTTTTTTCTTTTTCTTCTTTTTCTTCTCTCTCTCTCTCTTTATTTATTAAAATATGGCATCTTTACCTTCACCACCACCTTCTCCACTTGATCGCAGGCGACATCGACGTAGTGATAGCTTTGCACTGTTACAGGCCGTGATTAAAGAAAGAGAGAAAGAAGAACATCAAGAAGAAGAATTGTTACTGAAATCAAGACTGATCCGATTTAGTTGCCCACCCGCCGTGAAAACAATAGAGAAGGAGGAGATCATTATACCGCATAAAAGTTTATCACATCATTCTGTGAGATTCACAACAGAACCACCCAAAGTCTATCATTACACTGTATAACCTTATAAAAAAAAAGATACCCACACACTATGAAGAAAGGGGTGAACACACACACACGCACACACACACACACACACACACACACACACACACACACACACACACACACACATACATGTTATTATTATTATTATTATATATTTTTTTTTTTTTACTGCAGTTGCTCAAGATAATCACGAAATAAATCCTCTCTTTTATCCTTGTCTTCAATAGCATGATAGGCATCATGATTCTCCAACAACTTCTTTGCATCTCTCCATCGAGTGTCCTTACGAATATCCGTGTTTCTTAAAAGCGCCTTGTATTCTTCCACTGGGTTCTTTTTCTTGTTCAGATTGTGTTTCACATGGGCCTTGAATAGGGCCTCTCTTTCTCTCGTCACAGGTAACGCCTTGAACCTGGCGTCGTCCTTGTATTTGCGTCGGAAATCATCCCAGTACATTTTCGTCGTTACCTTGGATTCGAGTAACTCTTTAAACTCATCCTCGGGTCGCTGTTTTATTTTAGTTTTAGCTTAGTTTAATATTCAAAATAAACTTTATTCTTTCCTTTTTTTACCTTGGCTTCTTTGGCCTTTTCCTGTCGAATATGTTCGCCTAGTGCATGACAGTACTTGTTGAAAAGTGTCTTTTGCTTGTTAGAAGGAACCACTATAAAAAGAGTCAATCGGCTGCTTTGCATCAAAAACAAACAAAAGAAACTCACATGAAAAGCGTGGATCTGTCATGAGTTTAGGGTATTCCACTGTATACACTGCAAATGGCGAGATATGGCTTTCCTCTAACAATGTGTTGAATTGCTGGATACGTTCTTCTTCAGATAACTCTGCTTTGGTTTCCTTCTTTTCTTTTTCCTCTACTACCGCCACCTCTTGTACATCTTCTTGTGGCGGTATGTCCCCTTCGGTGTCAGACTCTTGACCTTCCATCTGCTGTAACTGCCACATGATATCTTCCTCGGTCATCCTATATGATGATAAAATTAAATACTTGCACTTGCATTTTCCCGTGCATAATTTCATTTTACTCTGTTGCTTCTTCTTGCTCTTCCTGTAACAACTTTAATCTCTTGGCTTCCTGTGCAGCCACTTCTTCTTCTTCCAATGCTCTCTTCTTACTCTCCTCTTCTTCTTGCTGCAACTTGCGTGCTTCCTTTTCTTCTGCTTCCAGCTTTTTTAACTCTTCCAAGGGTGCTTCTAATTCCTTTGGCATCTCCCATACCGACGTCTTTGTCTCTCGATCATAATAAAATTCGTATCCATCCGCTGTCAATACAAATAACCAATGCGTACCCGGAATCTTTTTCCTAACAATGTCCAATTCAGCTAATATGACTCTTTTTTTTTTTTTTTTTGTGTTAGGGCGTGTTAAACATTACTTGATTTGTTTCTTCTTTTTGGGTGCAACGGGAAACACCCAGGAGCTTTGATGCGTCGTCGTGTTGTACCAGTAAGGTTGTCCGGTAGGTGTGTAATGCTCTACCCATCCTGCGGGTAATGCAGGTGCAGGTGTCCCAAAGGGATGGTACACAATGGGTTGTCCTAATGCTGGATTCATGGTACGATTCTAAACCCGCGTTTTTTTAGATCTAGTTAAAAATTGTTTTTATCAGTTTTTTAAACAAAAAAGGCTCCGCCTGAGACGATCCAATGAAAAACGGGCTGTGAAATCTTGACAGTGAGATACCCCTCTCTCTCAATAAAAATACCACATAGGAGTACTAGTATTTGTCATGGTTACGAGTCTGTGCGTAAGATTACAGCGCTTTATCTCTTAAAGTATGAGCAACCATTATAGTTTAAATTGTAGATACATTTTTTAATTATTTATAAAGAAGAATTTACTCTTCGTCAGACTCTTTGGCGAGGGTCATGACAACCTGCTGAAGACAGAGGTGATTTCTAGTTGCCAGAATGTTCATAAGAGATTCATAACCTCCTATAAAAAGAACAAGCCATTTGTAAGAGACATCAGCAATAAAAATTGAAATCCCATGCAACTTGATACTAAGTTGTGCTTTTCTGTTCCTAAAATCTTTGGTGTAGCATCCTCTAAAAGACTTCTTTTCTCGTACTGCTAAAATAGTCTAGAAGGAACGAGAAAAGAGATAAGGAGGACTTTTTATTAGCAAGACTCATCCCCAAGTACGAGTTGACAATAAACGCCCCCAAAAAAACTATTTGAATCTACACAGGCCTACATCATAGGGGTCTAACTTGATCTTCCCGCCTAGTAGTTAACACAGACCACATTGAGTGGCGATGTTAAGAATTGCGGTAATAACTGGATTTTTAGTTAGCCGTCAGATATGTCACTCACATGCCAAAAAAATTATGATCAACCCCAGTGTCTTTTTTTTTTAAAGTGTACATCATGCTTTACCGTCCATGCTATCCTTACGGGGGCCATAAATGTTTTTTTGAGAATTTTAAATTAAGAAAATGATTGGCTCTTTCGAGTAAAGTTAAAAAGGCACTTTTGTTTTTGGATTAAGGCTAGTGAGTGTGGGGATCATGCGATCACTCAAAACACGTTTTTTTAAATGTTTGTCACCTTCTCACGACTTCAATGTATTTGTCTTTTTCTGCGATCATTGTATAAATGATTTAAATTAAATTCGTTTCTGTCGCCTTTTTTCTCTCTGCTCTTCTTTATTAAAAAAAAATGGCTTTGATTTGGAAAATTGCAATGCACTCTAACTGGCATGAATTGGATTCAGGCACGGCCAATGCGGTGAAAAAATACTGGGCCAATAGTAGTCAAGGCTGGTATGTATCTGACTCGTTCCAAAGACAGCCTGTCTATATTTGTTTCCCTGCCATGGAGATAGTGCATAATAACACGGTTTACACCATTGCTCAGTTTTATGTCGATGCTTAATCATCCTATTAACAGAATCTATGAAAAACTATCTCTCTCTTTTTTTTTTTGGCTTATGAACAACAACTTATTAGGATTTATTTTTCTGCAGCAGAAAAATAACGTGTGTTACTCTACATGTTATATACGCTTATCCGGTCTTAACGGATAGAAAGAACGAAAAACATAAACTACTCATCAGTGAGTGCCACTTCCGATATGCCCAATTAAATCTCCTTATTCCTATACAATAATAATAATAAAAAAACGTTTTTTTTATCTATTTATCCCATCATGTGTAAATCGGGTTAACCGCAAGTAGTAAAAGGCATGAATGGCATTTTTTTTCTTTAAATCTAAATTGTGAGTGCAAATACACACGGGCCACCCTACTTTTTTAGTGACCGACGTTCAAAATAATGACGTTGATGTGATCATGAGAAAAATCCGGCAATCGTGGAAAAAAAGGGGGGGGGGCTCATATGTCCCTGAAAACTTAATTTATGTTCTAGAGCAGGGTCCCCCTTATATATACATATATAATAAACTCACTGTGTGAGATACTTAAAGTAAAATTGTGATTGGACGATTACTTTACTTTCAAAGGTCATGCTTCCATGATTAAACAAGTTTCATGCGTGGACAGGGTGCCTCAACAGTTGCTCATGAGGAACGAATGAGAAGCTCACTTTTGTCATGGCTGGAGATTTATATAAATGACTCTTATAAAAAAAAATTGATTGTAAACACTCATTATTTATCGTATGACAATTTCGGTGTGGTATCAAAAGTTAATTACACGTGTGTCAACACAAGACTCACGCGAAAATAAGCTTATCGCTTACCTTGGGAAATATACACACTTCCGGTTCTTGATACACATTAAATCATAAAGGCCGAGCACTCAGATATATAAAGTAGGAACTGTAGTTGCTATCATTTTTTCAAGTAGTATTGCCGCGTTTAAGCAGTTACCATGCCAAAGTGGTTTGAATCATGTTTTAAGAATGTAGTAGTGACACAGTAAAAGGGACGGAAAGGCCCGGGGGGACAAGCAGATATCAATGGTGTGGCAATATAGAAAGGTCTGTCATTGGTAATTGATAAGAGACATTGATCTTGAGAGATGGTGATCGAAACGTGACCCATCACTGTATATGTTTATGCCAAACTTTACTGCGGATACTCAAGGACCCGCTGTGGCTTTCTCTCTAGAATAGAGCACCACATGATGATCATGATAACTCATTGGTTTATTGAATTTATAAAAACAAAAACAAACACTCTCTCCTTTTTCTTTTTCTTTTCTTTTTGGCAGTAAGTCATTGCTCACAATACGCGTGTAAGTGTTATCAAGTAAATAAAAACGTCAAAAGATGATGCATTGATAAGCTAGGCTATAAAAAAAAAATATGTGTGTGTGTGTGAAAAGTTTTAAAAGGAAACGAGTAATCACATGTACAATGTCAAATATACCATATCCGGCACCGTTTTTTTCGGATACTTTAAAGGGTTCAAGTACCCCCCAACCCCTTTATCTCCCGCCTCCACCCTTTAACACGCCTCAACCCCCATTTACAATTGAGGCTGGTTTTTGTTTACCGGGTATGAGCGAACCATGGCCACAAATGATGGCTCGGTTTTAATTACGTCAGTGAATTGACGCATATGAATTATACTCCACTTTTGTTACCACCAAATGCAGCATTTAATAAGAGAGGCCCTACCCCTATTTTGCATGTAGCCCCGACAATTATATATATATACTTTTTGACTTTCCAGATCTGAATAGACCATCTTCATGCTTGTTATTCACTAACCTATGAAATCAAAGTATGAGTTGACAGAAATGAAATGAAAAAGCATACATAAAGGCCAATGTTTTTTTATTTATTTTAATACTTCTTTTATCATTTTGTATACTACAACTGTTCGTGTATACCTTTTTTCTTCTTCTTTACTGCAACGAAATATTATTGAATAATGGCTGAATTTAGATGGTATATCTCTCTTGGCTCACAATGGCTCCCGTTGGATGATGTATCAGCTGAATGCGTTGAGTATTATTGGCTAAGAAATGAATCACATCAGTACATCAATTGTGATACGTTTCCCGGTCCTGTCTTTGTAGATTTCGAAAACATGGTCTTGACACATAATGGTATAGATTACGATATCGCCAGAATCTTTAGGTAAGGTAAAAAAAAGAGTGACTTCTTTTTATTCCTATGCCTCTATTCTTTACATTTTGGGGATTTCTATGACTATATTATGCTTATTGTACCACCTATGACGCTTTGATGATGTTGAAGCAACAATCACAAATATAGAAATTAAATGACACTTTATGCTACTGACGCCATTCTTGCCCCCCGCTTGAACACTTGTATATGTATTTTTTTCTTTTTTCTTTTACTCACTTACTACATTATTATTTCTTATTGACCGCACTAATATCCAAAAAAAGACCTACCCCCCTTCTACCTCCCTCCAATCCACACAATAATTCTAAATTCTATCTATATACATATTTCTAATACATTGGTTTTTTTTACGCATCATTGTTTGTTTGCATTTGTTGTGTTTGCTAAAAAGAGTAATATCTAAAAAAAGATTCTACTTCTTTTGGGAGAGCCCCTAATGCTTGCCTGCATTTATAATTTATTACCATAAAATGCTACAATGAACATAATAGGGCTTTCTTTTTGGTGTTGTAGTTTCTAAAGATAAAATTTATAAAGTTGAATTAGGATTACTCAACTCTTTGTAAAGTATAAGCTATTTTTACATTTACTGTACACCACATTGATCTTTTTTTACTGTAGCATCTAATTCAAAATAGATTTTAGAAAGCTTAGATGATGGCACAGGGAAGCACAAAAGGACATTGAAGGGCTCATGCTTATGTAAAATAAGTTCGGTCATTTAAAAATAAATTCTATTTTTAACCCTCCTTTTGACAATCAGACTGCTAGATTGTCAATCTCACTCTGTCTTGTGTGTGAGCACAGCCCATCTTCCAAATAAAATGCTAACTTCTTTATATTTTGGGCTCAGCCTGGAGATGTACTTTCAATGCGAATGATGCATATCCTCTCCTCTCTACAATATTTATATGATGGATCGTTGTTGTAGTATAGAGAGAGAGAGAGAGAGGGAGAGAGGGAGGAAAAGTAAAAGAGAGATGCATGCCTTTGGCTTAGTTATTCGTGTTTTTCTTTCTTCTTTATTCTGCCTGCCTAGGAATGAACTTTAACAAAAAAAAATTTTGTTTTATTAATAACCGTCCATCAGTTCAAATATGTCTCTATCTTTGTCGTGATTTAAATCGAGAATTATATGTGTGGTACCTGAATTAAGCCGATGAGGGTACCAAAGGCTTTTTTTTCACGCGAATTCAGTCCTAGAAAAGACGTGTCGGTTACAACAAAAATAGCAGGCCAATTGTAATTAAAAAATTACGTGTACAGACTTTTTCAAACTGGATGAGTGAAATTAATATTAAAATCGCCATGTTTTTCCTCCTCCGATTTCTGTGTGTGTGTTTGGAGAACTTTTTTTTTTTTTTTTTTTGGAATACCGGATTATGTTGGACGCATTAGGCGATTTGTACTCCCCCAAACAATTCTTTTAATACACAAAAAAGAGGCACCTTGTCTTGTTTTTAATATCTAACGATGAAAGCCAGAAAACAAAAGAAAACCTAATACAAAGCCGGGTGGTATAAACAAGACGTAGAAGATGATATATAAAGGACCAGTTTAGGCTGGATTCTGTCTCTTTTTTTTTATTGGAGCAACAACAATACAATAAAAATATATATAAATGGCTGTACAATGGGTTTACGCTACTGGCTCTGCATGGGTCACTTTGGATAGAAATGCTCAGACACAAATCGAGACATTATGGAGTCGTGACGCATCCAGCTGGATTGATAGTAGCTCATTCCGTGGTCCTGTCTATGTTGATACGAGTGAAATGCTACTCATGTCTGCTGGACTTTCTTATGCTATTGCTCGTAGAAGGGATTGAAATCAAACTGACAGAACACTATGCCCTCCCCCCCCCTTCCCTGCCTCCCTATATGAAAATTCCTTTTTTCCTGCACCTGCATCTCTTTTCCTTTTTTTATACATATGAACCCTTCCCACCACTTTCTACTATATATGCCCTTCCCCCCTCCCTTATTTCTTATGTACCCTCTATTTTTAAAATAAATTGAAAATAGATACTGTATTTATTTTTAAAAATATATTATTTTTATTTTTTGCATGGCATTTACTTCAAGAATTAATCAGTGTTTGTATTAAAATTGGCTCTAATGTTTGTACGAGAAGCTTTTTTTTTTGTTTACGGGGAAATATAGTGCACAAAAAAAAAGGGTATTTTTAAATCTATAGGTATATTTGTAATTATACCAAGCACGTCTCATCCAGAGAAGGTATTATCATGACGCGGGTCATTTTCACTAGCTTATGTATTAGAAACTGTTGCTTAGCAACGATATCGGAATCTAGAGTGACATGAAAGACTTAGCAGGTCCGGTGTCGTTTTATGTGTTTACGTGTTTGGGTTAGTGCCACTTGGATACACTTCATACACAAGAAAAAAGAGACGCAGCAGCCAGTTTTATTTTATTTTATCTCCAGTAATGAGAAACCGAGATGACCTTGACCGAAAAGGAAATACCTGAAAAAAACTGAGGGGACTGAAAACAATAAACAAAAAAACAAAAAAATCCAATTTTGTAAAAACTTGAATACCAAATAAGGTAGTCTGTGAAACAAATGGAGAAAAGACAGAGGGGGGAAGGAACATTAAATTGTGACGTATTGACGATCCTCATTTACTTGTTAAAGAAAGATTGCTTCATTTGTTGAGCTCAATTAGATAAGATGATGGACCCTCGTCATTAGACAAAAAGAAAGTCATGAAATTTTCTATTTCGACACGTATCTACAACAACGGATAAACAATAGTATGGAGGTAGGCTTCGGGTTCAAGCCGCGTGACTCATTTTTTTTTTTTGCTGCGTAAGATGGCAAAGTCATTCAAGCCGATTTATATATATATATATAAATTACACCCTACATCATTTTTTTTTCTCGATTGCGCAGCGCGCCCAAATTATATTGATACGGGGAATAGAAAAAAGGATTCTAGGCACTAAAATAAATTGCACCTGACTTGGTTTTAACACGTACAACAAATGAGAAACCCGTCATCATTTATTTTATTTTTTTAGATTCTGTGATATTTAACAAAACGTTCATGCAAACAACAAATGTTTACAATCAAGCCCCATTCCCATTTGGAAAGAAGAGCCAATCAAATATGTATGCAATTGATAAAAAGGGTATATGGTCTGAAACAAGAAGTCAGGGACGAGAGAAGTATGTTTTAATACACAAATATGGTGGCGTCTCTTTAAAGAGTCGAGAGTTGAGCCTTTAACTAATTGAGCTCCCAAATATAGAACGTGGCGCTTCACAAAACTACTAAATAGAGGTTTCGCTTTTTTTAGTGTGACCATTTCGGTTGCACATCAAGGTATAAGAATAGATTGGCATTAATATGTCAAAGTATATAAAAAGAGCTGCGTAGTTCGATTCGATTTTTTTTTCCTCACTTCATCTTATTATCTCTCTTACAGCTTCTTTATTTGCTGTATAACACACTTGAATTACATAACACTTTTAAACTCTTCTTAATTGATTTAATCATAAATTACTCATCATGGCCGCTGTACAATGGGTTTACGCTAATGGATGTTCATGGGTTACTTTGGACGCTACCGCACAACAAGATATCGAAAGCCTATGGGAATTCAATGCTTCTAACTGGATTCAAAGCAGATCCTTCCGTAGCCCGGTCTACGTGGATATCTCACAGATGCTACTGATGTGTGACGGAATGTCGTATAGCATCGCGCGTCGTAGAAACTGAATTGGGTTTTCTACGCAGCAGTATATTTACTTATTTATTTCTTTGATCTTTTTACATATTCATTACATATCACTTAGATTTTAATCTGATACATAACTTTTAGACATTATTATACACACACACTTCTTCTCTCACCTTTTATGCCCTTTTTTCATTATGCCCTTTCCCCTTTTTACCCTCTTATGCTCAATTCCATTTTTTTTTATATATACATAATAAATATACCCACTTTTACCACCTTTATATAATCTCGGATTAACAATAGAAAGAAAAAAAGAAGCTTTTATGAAGTGGAACAAGTTACAATGACACAGACTTTAATTATCAGAAGTACACGACATCAGTATCTAAACATAGAACGATCAAAGATCTTATTTAGTAAAAAGTAACCCTCCTACAATTCAGCCTAATGTTTATAATTAAGTACGCGCGCGAAAAAAAAAAACTTTGCAAACATTCACAACTTTATTGATCTATTGCTACTGCAGTTTGAGCTACCATACTTGTTTATAAATAAATGCATGTAGGTTACACATTGAATTTAGCGTGACCTCTTCATGCTTGCTAAACTTCGCCACCTCCAGTTGTCGTCATTCTATTATGCCCTACTGACTGCAGTATCATTTTTATCCCAAAGATCTTTTAGTCTCGTTTTTTTTTTCATAAAATAGACATATACGTAAAAAAAAAAAAAAAATGGTCCGATTTTTTTTTTTTTTTGCTATTTGATGTAATGGCATATTTATTTATAACCTCTACAGTTTATAAAAACTTTAAAAAACCAGGACCGAATTCATGGATTAATGAGAGAACTGAATATGTACAATGTCCATCAAAATTTCAATTAAGAGAGGCACACATATTACCATGCAAAGAGTTACATAAATCATGCGTCTATTTAAAGAACAATTGGAGTTTACTAAATATAACCCCAATTTCTTCCCCCCTTCAAAGTATCTCTTTATTGACAAGAGTGCAGAAGTGATTTAGCGTTCCAACACCTGGAGTACTAAAAGCCGAATTAATAAAAAATATATATTAGGTGACACAGGGCTTGGAACCGTCCTAGGTTGTACGGGCAAAAAAAGTGCTTGAAAGAGTCACAGGACCTGGTGGCGAAGTAGTGTTACGAATCATCTTTTTGTATAAAAAGAATACCATTTCTTTAGCTGTTTTTCCCCCTTCCTTTTTATTATTATTATTATTATTATTTTTTTTTTTTTAAAAAAAAAAGGAGGGGAAGAAGATCTACAAAAAGTAACCAAATGGCATGGCTTATTGCTACAGACGGTGCCTGGGTAAGACTGGATCAAGAATCTCAACTAGACATTGAAAATCTCTGGAATCGGAACAGATCTGCTTACATGAACTGCACCTATCTCTCGGGTACTGCCTACTTTGATATACTGACCATGTCTCTCATCACAAACGGAGCTTCTTACACAGTCGCTCGCGTCATTTAAATCAGGTCCCTTCTATCAATCTTATCTCTATTGCATCTCTCCTGTACTTTTATAAACATAATTCCATTCATCATTTCTCATCATTTAATTATTTCAAGAAGTTATCTAAAATTAAAAATAACTTTTTATTTTTAAAATAACCTTTAGAGTTTTGTAATGCATGATGGTGAACCCCACAAGGGCACAGTCGGGCTTGTCGAATAAGGGCAGAAATTTCGGTTACCTAAGCTTTTTTTCATTACAGTAATTTCACTTTACATACACACTTATAAAACTTTATTGAAAATATGAAAATTTTTAGGGTTGCAATCAGATAATCTGATTATTGTAATATAGATTTCAGACCAAAGTCATCTCATTAGGTTTTAAAGTTTCAATACTCCGCCCAAAGAATTTTGGTTTTGTTAGCATTACCAGACTATTACATAATACGTGTTCATGTAACTTCCAAATATTACGAACAAAACCGGTGAATACACAAACTATTAAATGACCGCAATTTTTATACAAAATTAATTGTATTTTATTTTCATTTCATTATGCCTAAATGTAAAATATAGAGTTATCTGTACGGTGATTTATCATGTTTTATAATCAATAAAAATGATTTAATAAGATAAAAAGTTAACAGATGCAAAACATCTCTTTCTTGTCAAAAATAAATAAGACGTCCTATCTAATTTATAAACAAGTCAAGAATACAATGTACTACTTGAAATATCATGTAACAGTTCAAGATTTAACACTTTGAACAACAATAATAACGTGTACTACTATCACATTGTCTTGATACGCTCTTACTATATGGACCAGCCAGAAACGCTACCTAACAGTATCCTTTGGCAGAAAAATCTAATTTTGACAACACAAGATTAAAACTTGCAGAGGTAGTGATCCATGGTCTAGCAAAAACGATAGGGTAATTAGCGTCTACAAATGGTAGAGTCTATACATCTTCCTGCAAATAACGTTCGTTCACACACTTCTTTGATTAAAATAAACAATTAAATTGTCCTGGCATAAACCAGATCTTGGTTTATCAGTAAGTAAAAATAAATGTCACACATTTTCCTCAATTTCAATCTACCAAACCAAAAGATAAAACCATACAGACATGAATCTACATACTTATTTTCTTTTCTTTTGTAAATCAGGGGATCTGTGATTTAAGATGGGTCATTTAAAAGTTATTAAGTCAACAACTTGAACGATTAAAAAAATAACTAGTGAGTTTCCCCTGTTCACACTGATAGTACCCAAGGCACATATCAACCGAAGATAACCAGGAACATAGTTTATGATCACTAAAATAAAAATGTGTCCGCAATTTAGATCCCTTGAATAAGCTGGTAGAGAATCTGAATAAAATAATGCCAAGTAATAGAAATGAACTTGTATAAGGCTGGACACATGTTCTAGGCTCATAATCACGCCAATTTATAAAATTATATGTATCAATGTACCGAACAAGCTATACATGTAGCAAAGACATTAACACTATCCTCTTAAAATCCAATCGAGTGTTTACAATTATATTCAATTGGAATAGAGTAGACCTAAACACACACACTTCTATTACTTTATTAGATTAATATGTTTTCACCTGCCTTTATTTATTTTTATCAACCCTAAAAGCAATTTTTAAACTTACCCCATACGGGCTTGAAGACGATTAATTTGTATATTTGTAATGGTAATATATAATTGTGTGATATGATAGTCGAGAATTTTACATAATAACTATACAAGTATAAATACCGCACCATTTACATTTGCGATTTAATTATTTTTTTAGGGTTCTATCAATGGAGGGCCTAAATCTCTCAGTAGTGGATTTAGTGTGACTTAAGATCATATTGTCCAGCTTTTCAAAGGCCTTTCTTTTTTATACAAAGTTAACTAACCATCTTTTCAAAAGATTCGAGTGTTAATTGATAAACAACCATCAAATCAGGATTATAGTAATTTGGCTACACAAATATTGGCTCGCAATGATTTATTATCAGGGATTTTAACAATTTAGTTGCCTTCCTAAGACACGCTCTTCGTTTTTACAGATTTGTTTTTGACTTTCAATCATACAGCGATTAAAAAAATTTATGCAAGAGGGTAGCCTCACTCAAACAGATGAGATGTTCTGATAATGCTATTTTTACCCATTTTTTAAGCGGTAATCCACAGCCACAGAATAATGCTTCTGATTGTCTACAAAGCTATTCAGCCCTTTTGTTGCCTCATCCCCATTTTTTTTTGTTGCACTTCTTTAAACTTTTGAGGTAGATACCGTTTAACAAAGACTTTTTCCGTATATCCTATTACCCTGATTTATGTTGATCTTTGGTTTTTAAATGAAAAAGATGGATAATAAATTAGGATGAAATTAGCTTTCTTGATAATGCGCAGTGTATTTTTATATTTATATAAACACAACTGAACTTGCACTCCAAAGCTTGTATAAGAATCCTTTACGTCAGTGTCTAGATATATTTACCTGTTATTTCTCTTTATCATGGCACTCAAAAAAGTAAATCTACTTTTTTTTAATAAACAAGTGCTTGCCATTATTTAAAAATTTTTGCGCTGTCGTATTAATCATCTATGGGGTATTTTTAGCATATGCTTACTACTGATTAGGCTCATCGAAATTAGTCTTAGAAATCATATTGCGTTCTGATATGAATGTATGCATCAGGTGCCGGTTCCATTTCGTACTAAAATTAGGTGCATGGCTACCCCAAGAAGACGGGGTTTTGATATCGGCTCAGAGCGACTTTCAAATGATGACTTCTTCTTTATTTTATCAGTTATGGTAATTTAGCAGTCGATTTTTATTGTAAAGAGTGACGAATTAGCCCCCTCCCCATAATACTTTATAGACATACTAATAATCTTATTTTAATTTCGACTGATATTGTAACGCTAAACCATAACTTTTGTATGCAGTGGCGAAGCTTAAAAACTTCTGTACTTTTGTAATTGAAACAACGCCGCCGTCCATGAACAACGTAAAAAACTGCGGGGTGACAAGTTAAAATTACGACCGAAGAAGTGAGGCGCAATATACATATTCATAACATTTACTGCTTGCTACTCTATTCTTTTATTCAAATGCAAATGTTGAATATCAATAATTTTTTTTTTATCATTCATACGTATACAGCCCCAATGTTGTATTAATAATTGAAAACGAACACACTTCTAGCCCGTAACACACAAGTGACACCATTGTATTACATAAACCGTTGTAAAAATCCTGATCATTCATTTATTACTTTAACAGGTAGCATGGTAATTTATTTGTACATCATGCAAAAACACGCCATATTTGTTTCGTAGTAAAAAAGTGAAATAATTTCATCATTTACAGACTTGCTATGCTGAACTCACTGTTAAATTTTATTATAATAATATTGATTATTATTGGTATAGTGATACTTTGAAAAAGATGCGTTTGTATATAAAATAAAGTACCTAACGTTGTTTGAACAAAATAAGTGTTCACTTTTGGTTATAATAAAAACGTACCATGTTGCACGACACAATAGACAATAAACCACCGGTTGGGATTTAATATCCCGTCCCCTTATTTTTTAAACTAATTCAGTTGTACAACATTAGCCAATCGGTGGTTTTCAAAAGGCCCTGCGAGCAAAAAAAAAAAAAAAAAGGGGGGGGGAGACGCGGGAATTTGGTTTTGTTTTCCCGCCCAATTGTTACACTATGTATGTATCGTGGCTAGTAACTACTGCTGAGCATTTTAAACAATATGAAAACAATGGAATAATACATGGAATGCGACATGTTATTTCTCTCAGAACAAAGTCATAATAAAAGAATAGAGAATATATTGTTTTATCCATTGACCAGTAATGAGGTCATGTGTCCTAATAAAAAAAAGGCAACTGACAAACAATCATGATTGTACTCCCCCGACCCCACAATTCTTTTATTGAAGAAACCAGGTTGATGTCATTAGTATATTAATTTTTTTAGCTTATCAAAAGATCATCATCTCTGTTTACGAATTTAGAAATGAGTTTAAGATAATTTAGTCTGTGCAATATACTATGTCATAGGAAAATTTCATATAAACTCAATGACATACTGATAAAGGCACAACATATACAGTTAGACTAATGAGGGAAAAATAACCCTTTTAATATTTTTTAAAAAGCATGTAAAACGTATTCTTTATAGCAGCTTTGTATTCAGATCAAGATTATGATCCTTACACACAACGATGACTCAACATTATTTTAATTTCAAATATTAACTATGGACATTTTAACCTCAAGAAGCACCTCCGCCCCCGCTTGAAAGTCATTATCGTCTTTGCAACTCTATTTTTAACATACAATCAGATATCTTTTTCCGAAATAATGACGCATGATTATGACAAACTAAAAACATTGGTCTGTTGAATAAACATGGTTCAAACCACGATAAAGCTCCTTCATAAAAAAAAAAACTTTGATGTGACACAATACCCATACTTTTTCGAGCACCACCCAAGCGAAAGATACGGCGAGAGAGAAAAAAAGAGACAACAACAATAATATGTGACAAGTTTTTCGATAATTAATAATATAAAAGAGGCACGACTACGGGGATTCCCTTAACCGGTAATGTGGTAATTTTTTTTTTCTTTTTTTGAGATAGATCATGCAAATATACGCGCCACAAACTATGTATATTTGTTCCGTGACAATTAAAAAATAAAGAGAGAATTTTTTATGCCCAGTTACAGAACAATTCTTTTGGATTATTTCTTCTCTATTATTGTTATTGTTTATCCTCATGATGTAAAAAGAAAGAGGATGGAAAGACTATAGATGATAAGAAAGTTTGCTTTAGATTGATATCATAACGATCAAAGACGTGGAAAAATCTAGAAAGAGCAAGGATTAAAAGTAAATCAATCCACCAGTTGGGATCGATTATCCATGTCTAATCCGATTTATTTTTTCTGTTGTGTATGGCGTCGTACATATATCATCATAGCTCACCTGAGAAAGGGAAAGCCGTTTACTATCAAAACATAAGTGCCACATGGAATAACATATCAACAGTGACACCAAATATCATACGCCTTTTTAAATACTGGGAAGATTGCGTAATACGCCTCATTCATCAGAATTATCGTCTCATGTTTTTCAAAATAAGGGTATTTGTATCACAAACTATCTTTTCCGGTGCTTAATAATTCTGTGTAAGACTTTCCTTGCATCGCCACTCATGCTTTTTTTTTTTTTTTTTTTTTTTACTCGCCACCCTGTTAGGGAAATAAATTCCACGTACTACTTTATTACATTTTTTTTTTTTTTTGCAGATCTTTTAAACAAATGGTAGTCCTAAATTACGTCTACTTCTCCGTTTTAGTTTGAAATTTTTTTTTAGATTTATTACACTTACATTTATTGAAGTAGCCGTATACTACCAAAAGAATCTGATAGAAGAAAATATATACGCCATTTTTTCTTCTTCTAGACGAATGTATGCATAGTTTAAGCAACGTGGCGGGAAAAGAATTTATCAGATTATTTTGAGGCGGAAATATGATTTTTGTACGACTCTACTATTGTGGCTGTGTGTGCGTGTATGTTTCTTTTTCCCACTGTGTTGTGCAAAAGAATAAGTGTGGTACATAATTAACCATTGTATTGTGCGATCGGATTTGAACCTGGTTTGTCGGGTCAGAAATGGTTGACTAAGAATCACCTACACACCGGGTGAAACAATCTCCCTGTTCTTATGACTCTATTACAACTCGCTGATTAATTAGCCTGTCACGTACACGTTGTTGATATCTTACAAAAAATCTATCCATCAGGATATTATACACCCCCCATCTGAATTATTTTTAAATCCGTAATGGCTATTAATACATATAAGATTTTATTTTATTTTTATATGTTGAGATACATAAATGTCCACGTTACACATCATTGCCCGAACAAAAAACGTAAAAAAAAGTAGATGAATTAATAAATGATTTTATTTGAAGGAGGTGAAAGGCCTCTTTTTTTTTTAGTGTGACATCCACAATCATGACAAGGATCAAACTATCACCCTATGCTTGGGTTTGAGGCGCAAAAATGGGCGCATGTGATTTAAGGCGAGAATACATTGGGGGGAGGGTCCAGCGAGAGAGAGGCGAGTGAGTAGGTTATACGAATGCATTGTTACAGATTCAAATGGGTTTTTCTCTGTGTGATCAAATAAAGTCTGTGGCAAGGTTAACAATTACCTTAATCAGGAAGCACAATGCTTAATACAGGTAACAATGAATTTAGATTTTTATTTTTAAAAATAGATACTGTCAAGTATAAATAGGACGATCAAAATTGTCCATTCCCCAATTTTTTTTTATTATTATTCATTCAAATAATTACAAGAGCTTTTCTATCTCTCATCTACCTTTTAATACATACATAAAATGACTACTGTTCAATGGGTTTACGCTAATGGCTCTGCTTGGGTCGCTCTCGACGCCGACGCTCAAAGACATATCGAAAGTTTATGGTCACACAACGCTTCTAGCTGGATCCAGTCTCAAATCTTCCATAGTCCTGTCTATGTAGACATTGACCAAATGTCTCTCATGTGCAATGGAATGTCCTATACCATTGCTCGCCGTAGAGCATAGGCAACCATCATCTTCTCTTACATCTTTTTCTTCTTTTTTTTTTCATACTTGATTGTACATTTTCTAATCCACACACACACACACACACACCACACACACAAATCCTTTTTATTCGTATATAACACACTTCTATTTTGACAATAGTTCCCTCCCTCCCTCCTTTCTTTAGCGTATAGATTATACTAAGGCCGTTTCCTATCAATAAATACATTTTTAATTATCTATAATCATGCATATTTTGCTCCATGTGTGTTCCCAGCCACTTGGGTTTTCTATTTTTAACACGCCTCCTTCGTGTAACTCAATATCTAATCAGGAAAGTCTCACTTAAAACAAAAACTCGGGTTTCAGCATGCAGTGATAAACGTATTTTTTTTTTAAAAAAAAAAGATACTTTTTTTATATAGAATGATAATAAAAAAAAAAAAAATAATGGGATAAATGGGGGAAATGAAATTATAAAAAAATTTAAAAAAATAAAAAAAGATGGTAAATCACTTATTGTCTTCTCTTCTTGCCTGAAGATTTCTTAGAATCTTCATTTCTAGCTTGTTTGTTGGCAATTTGTTCCAGTTGACGTTTACCATGGCAATTAGGGAAATTAGACAAGTCATAGTAACTAGGTGCGACCTCAAGTAACCATTCTGCTCTAACTTCAACACATGTTCTGATATAATTACGAGTGGTCAACACAAATTCGTTGTAAAGAACCCATTCGGGCTTGTGATCCAAACATGAAGAAGGATGCAATTGTACAATTTGGTTATCCTTCACTGTCAAGTAATGTCCAGAACGTTCCAAATGAGCTACTTGCATGAAATAACCGGCAACAATCGCTCTACGGATGTTGGTGTAGTAAGATCTGTGCTCGAAATCCGTAGAAACAAGATCTAAGTCGTGCTTTTCCATCGTTCTTCTTAATTGGTTTCTAACATTGTCAGCGGATTTTAATGAACGGTGGTTCATGAAATTATCGAAACACCAGTTTTGATCTTCGTTGTCTAAAAAAGAAAGAGGAATATTAGTTCATCTGTCATATTCCCATCCATGTAAGACTTACTAGTTTTATAGGCGTGATAGGCGTTCAAGAGAGTAAGATGATCACCATCGGCATGAGCAAATTGGGCCTTAGCTTCATCTGCAGCCTTACGGGCATTACTAGGACGGGTAAAGATTTGAGGTACAGAGAGCAAAGCAGCAATGGACAAAATTTCGTTGGAACAACCGTATTTGGGACTTTCAATCAACATCTTACTCAATTGAGGATCAAGAGGGAAAGCAGACATGAGTTCACCAGTAGGAGTTAATTCTCCGTCGTCATCTAAACCACCCAAATAATTCAAAAGTTCAAGCGCACGCATCAAAGTCTCGGGTGCAGGAGGATCCATGAAATCGAAATGCACTAAATCATCAATACCGAGTTTCTTTAATTGAAGGACAACACTACCCAAGTTGGATCTCAAAATTTCTGGGTATGTAGCTTCAATCAATTCCTTGTTGAAGGCGTTCTCTGTATACAAACGGAAAGCCTTACCAGGTCGGGTACGACCAGCACGACCAGCACGTTGTTGGGCAGATGCTTTGGAAATGGGAGAGACCAAGAGGGACTCAACACGAATACGGGGATTGTATACCTTTTGCTTAGCAAAACCAGGATCAATAACATAGACAATACCGTCAATGGTAAGAGAGGTTTCGGCAATGTTGGTGGAGACCACAATCTTACGACCGGGTGCGCCACCGGGTGTACGTGGTGGGGGTGCGGCTTCAAAAATCTGTTGTTGGGCACGGGGAGGTAAAGAAGAATAAAGAGGAACAACCTTGAGAGGACCAGCTCCTTGGCTACGGATCAATTCATCACCTTCGGCTCTAATCTTGCTACAGGCAGTTTCAATTTCTTCCTCACCAGTCAAGAACACCAAGATATCACCCTCAGGTTCACTGACATGGATTTGGAGAACAGTACGGATAGCAGCCTCAAGGTAATCACGCTCGGGCTCGGGAGTATAGAAAATTTCGACAGGGAAAGTTCTACCAGGAACAGACTACACAATGTCAAAGAAGATCTTAGTATCTACCCGAATAATCATATTTACATACACACACACACACACACACACACACACACTATTTACTTACCAATAAGGGAGCATTGTCGAAATACTTTTGAAACTTGCCAGCATCCAAAGTAGCAGACATGACAACCACTTGCAAATCCTTTCTCTTTCTACAAACCTCCTTCAAAAGACCCATCAAAATATCAGTATTCAAGGTACGTTCATGTGCCTCATCGAGAATGACAGCGGAGTATCTAGTCAATAAAGGATCTGACATGGCTTCACGCAAAAGCATACCATCAGTCATATACTTTAAGAAGGTACTGGGACTGGTGTTATCTTCAAAACGAATACTGTAACCGACTTCTTGGCCCAACTTGACATCCATTTCATCAGCAACACGTTGAGCGACAGACATAGCAGCCACACGACGAGGTTGGGTACATGCAATCATCTTTCCCTTTAAGTGAGGTAATTCATCATAAGCTAAAAATTGGGGAATTCTTTTTTTTTTGTACAGGCTTGTTTAGTAACCACATTTCTCTTTCCCTTACTTTCTTATAGAACTTACTGTGTGGTTTTACCGGAACCAGTCTCACCCACAAGCACAACAAATTGGTTATTATGAACCAAATCTAAAAACTCTTGACGCTTGGAATGAACAGGAAGCTTTCTTCTACCTTCTAAAATCTTTTGATACTTTGCGCTGAAATTCTTGCCAGTGAAAGGATTGACTTGAGCATTCTCGAGCTTTTCGGCTTGTTCGGCGGTTGTCTTTCTGGGAACGAGACCGTTGAACAACTCCTCAGTTTTACCACCGGTGTTTAAATGAGCAAGGTAAGGATTATCACTCATTATGAAATTAATCGATCAATGTTTAATAGAAAAAAAAAAATGTGTATGTATCTCTTTTTATTACACCTTCAAAGAAAAAAAAAAAAAAAAAAAAAAAGACAGTCAGTCTGCGAGTCACGACTGCGGCGGCGGCTCAAAAGTTCAGGTCCTTTCATTTTTCACAGCACAGCATAGGAAACAAGCTATCAAACTAAAAAGAATCATAGTTTAGCCCTTCCTTCTTTTCTCTTTTTTTACGCATATATAATATATGTCTTTTAAATACTATACCATCCAAACCAAAGAGAGTCTTTTTTATGAAGATTTGATTTCTCATCAATGATCTTTACAGTGTTTGGTAGAGGCTGAGATATTAAAGTTTCATCTGTTGAATTACTATTGCGGTAGACATTATATAGGGGGTTGTCACCATGATAGGACCCTCGCGTTGGCATGGAAGATGTCAAATATTTTTTTGGTGCAGTCATTTTAGGTTCTTTGAATGATGCCATTTTTTATATGATAATTTACAGATATTTAAGAGGAAAAGAAAGAAGAAGTAAAAGAAAAGAAGAATTCTTCTTTTTTTATAAGGATTTACCATGGATTACCCAAAACCTTCTTTTTTTAAAACAAATCATCATATTATTAGAACGCACACCCATTTTAAGTATCACTTCAGCCCCTTCTTTTTGTGACCAAGTTGTATCATCATAACATTGAACATTTATATATACACCATTTACTTTTAAACGATTCATCTTTCTGTAAGAACTAAAATCTTCCCAAATGTAGATCATTTAAATTAATATTCATATAAAAAAAGGAGGGGTTGGGGGCGGAAAAGAAAGATAGAGAGGATGATCAATGCATCTTGACTCTTACAATCTGGCTTTTAAAGGCTCAAGACGAAATTTGATTTCTTTTAGCCTTGAGCTGGTGGGATTCCAATCATCAAACAGGGTCTGAAGTGCTTTTAGTTCTCGACTGAGATCTGCATCATGATGTATCCTTGGATCATCCCATATGCCTCGCATAGCCCATGGTAAATGGAAAGGATTCAATCTCAGCTTGGCTTGGAACGGATCTAATCTCGCTTGTACTTTGTCCAATACACGTTGCTTTGCTTTGTCTTTTTCCTCTTGTTGAAATGTCATGATCTTGTGGTTACCAAACGGTAGAGTTTCAAACATGTATTGCAAAGCCAGTATAAACACTTGAGGTTCTTCATAGATTGTAGAATGCCCTCCCTCCCAAGCATAGATCTTACCTGCCAATACTTCACTGATATGAATCAAAAAACCGTGATCTGATAATCCCGCATTCAACAACTTCAATGCAAACGTGATCAATCGAATCAAAAAATCGTCTTTTGTATATACATGACCATCAATATAAATGGCTCGTAGAATATTAGGATGGCTGATACCAGACATAATGGCAGAGTACAGTGGTACAACTTGATCTTGCATTGATCCAATCAACACTGTCTTGACACGATATTGAAGTATAAATGACATGGCGTCTCGATATTGCATTGATATTTCCGAATCAGAGTCCATGAACTCAAACAATTCTCTCGCTGCATCTGCCTCAAAATACTATTTTTTTTTTATGATGAGTTATCATCTCTCACCTTTTAAATTATATGCCCATTTTACCTTGACTAATAAATTGCCCTTCAGTGTCGGAAATGGACCATGAGATATGCCTGCCATAGCCAACATACAAACAGGTTGTCTATCCACTTGGATGAGACCTTCCTCAATCAATTTTTTTAATAGGATAGCGGATACGGGAGTTCCTTGTGAATGTGTGACCCATAGTACAACATCTGCTGACTCAATTGTCTGTTTCCAATTGGATATCAAGTCCGTATACAATTTATCTACTCGCTCCAACACTTTACCTTCCCATTGTAAAGGAATACTGACAATGGCTTGATCGGGAATCTCTAAATCATGCCGTTGATGAAAATATCGTTTCACTGCCAGTGTCATTTGCTCACAAAATTTGTTTGATGTACCCGTAGGTTCGCCCAGCACACTACGAACAAGCTTTCCTTTTTTTCATGAATATGACGAAAGTCGACTTTTTAAAAAATTAAAATACGGGTTACCTTCATTGGAAACCAGCCGTGAACACCGACAATCACAATCTTTTTACCGGCTACACTATCCCGATCGTTTTTCATCAGATCAATCATATTTAAGAGTTGTATATCTTGCCAATCGGAATCAATGGTTGTCGCTTTGGGTTGTTGTGTAAAAATCGAATGGATGGCATGCATGGCTTTCGTAAACAGCGAGTTTGTTTCTTGCTTGGGAGACTCTTCCACAACATGGTATTGCGATTCAAAGGTCGGTAAGACAACATTATGTGTGGGTTGATATACTCGTACCGTCTCTTGCGTTGGTTCTTCCTCGTTGGAGATGATAACGGAATCTTTGCTCTTGTCTTCCTCATGGGGATACCCCAGCCAGGACCAAATGCCTTGACTCGTGTCGTCTGTTTCTGTTAGATTCGTTAACTTGTGAATCCAGGAAGAATGGCTAATGTTTGAATCGGAACGCACCCGCTTTTCAGGACTCGTGCTTTCGTCAATCGTTGGTCTTTTTTTATCTGACATGTTGTATCAAGAACTTTATTATGTAAAAAAAAAAGGTGAAATGGGAGATAAAACCAATTTCATGTGATTTCATTTTTTGTTACAAATTCCAAAACTCACTAAAACAGACAAATAGGTCACACAGAGCCAAAAAAAAAGTGTATGTTTTTCCAATTAGTGTTTTAAAGAAAGGGTTGCAAAACATACGGGATACCTCTCTTTTACTTGTGTATTTTGGGTACTTGGAAATTGGTATTAATTTAAAATTTTGGTGACTGGACTTTCCAAATCGACATCTGTGAAGAAGGAATGCATCAAAGGTAGGTATCCCTACGTTGCTATTTTATAGCCTATGCCGTTATGGCCGATCGTTTAAATTAAGCTACAGTAAATTATCAGTTTTTTCTCAAAAAGATACTTCGCAACTTTTGCGATATTACGGCTACTGCTAGTCTTTGTTATAAGATGGTGGTCTCCTATATTGGGTTCTTGGGTTTTAAACACTCGGCTGATGGGCAGACCGTAAATGGCAGGGGTTACACTGTAGAAGGGCATGATCATACTTGCTTGCTGGTCTTTGCCTAGATTGCTGTAAGTGATATAAAAAAATACGCTTGAAAAAAATACGGAAATCTAGACATTTCCATCATTTTATTTCAAAAAAAAAAAAAAAAAAAAAAAGCAAGCGTACCAATTAAGACTAAAAACTTGTATTGCGCGCTTGCCGTTGCTTGACTAGCTATTTAACGTTTTTATTCCAGTTTAATAGTTACTGAATGACTACAACGTCTCCATTAAACGGCGCGTTCTTGAAAGAATAAGGAGAAGGTAAGGGTTGATTATTACACTTTTACATCACACTCCTGCTAACATTTGAGAAATACATAAACGCTGCAATCCACACGTTAGGATCAAACGGTCTACCAATCAGTCTTAATAAAGCTTGCGACTAATTAGCTGATTGCATCATTGATTTCTATGACAACACCATATCATTGTTTGCTACAGGACAACTTGTCGTAGAATTGGACCAAACTCCACGGAGAACATCTCCTTCTGACTGGTCTGTTAATGGTAAGTAATGAGGTGGTGTTGTCATACAATTTAATTATATGTTCAACAAACTGTTCGCAAATTTTATCAATGTTAATTGGTAGCCCGGCTGACCCAAACGTGTGGATTACAGCTTTTATGTATTTCTTAAATGTTAGCAGGAGTGTGACGTTTAAGTGTATTAATCAGCCTTTACCTTTTTCTTTTTCTTTCAAGAACGCGTCGTTTAAGGAAGACATTGTTGTAATTTCGTAAATATGAATAAAGTAATTTTATAAAACAGCAATATACTTCGACGCTGGTGTATTTTTAAGCACAAATAAATTTCACTTTTTAAAATAAAAGTGTGCCAATTTTCGTACAATGGTTGAATTAAATTCACTTGAGTTACACTGGTGCACCTTATCTACTTCATATGTCATTTTGGAGAAACACCCTTTTCTAAGGAAATGCATCATATGATTTCGCATAAAACAAAGACTAAGCACGCCGGAAATATTGGGACTCTTTTTTTTTACGGTCTTGGCTTCAATTCTTATTTCGGCAACTTGTTTATGTATTTTTCTTTCCCTTTTTTTTTTTTCTTTTTTATGAACCCACATTTAAGTAAGGCCTTGCTCTTCTCTTCTGTTTCATCTTTTTCTTTTTTTAATTCCAAGTCATGGACCAAATAGCTCAAAGAAACGAATCAGAATACCATCGCTCACAGGTAAAGTAAAATAGAAATATAAACTCTCGCTCATTTAAACTCATTGTTGTGAATCTAGTCGAATTTTGCTAATGGCTTTTCGCCTCCTAATCGCTCGCTAGCCAACGCAAATGGTGGATATAGAGCCTCCATGTCGAATTTGGCTACTTCAAGGCCAAGCGGGACAGAAGAATGGAAGAAATCGAGCTCTGATAGGATCACTGCCACTAAAATTGAAAGTTGGAAAATGTCTGGTAAACCACGTCATGCCCAACTTCAACATGTAGTGCAAGAGGAAGACCCAAGGAATAGAAGGCAGTCAGCTCCTTTATTTAATTCTCCTTATCAGCAGCATCCTAAACCTTTACCACAAGAACCATCACCTGTTGTTCAACACAATGTTTACCCTCCTCCCGTTATGGGTGAACCATTTACGCAAGCCCCTTTTCATTTAACCACTCCTATACAACAACATCATCGTCCGGTGTACGCGCATAATGAAATGTATCCACCCACAACACCGTATATGCCAGCAAATGAATTCGTACCACCTCCTTTAGTAGATTATCAACATTACCACCACCACCAACCAGAATATATTCCTCCTCCTCCTCAACAACAACCATTGTATAATGAATTTTCACCCCAAGATTACCCCCCACAACCTTATAACGAATATCCCATTGTAGATTATCCTCCACAACACCAACATCATCCCATAGCAGACTATTCTCCACAACAACAGCATCGTCCAATTGGAGAATATCCCCCGCAGCAGCCATATAAGGAAATTCCACTTCAGGATTATCCATCACAACAACCCATCGTGCCAGAGCATGATGCACCTGTTGCTAAGCCAGAGGTAAAGCCTCAGAAGAAAAAAGATGCCAAGCCAGAGAGTAAGGAACCTACTCCCTCTTTAAAAAAAAATGTGTAACACAAGTTAATGCTTAATAATAGAAAAAGTGCGTCAGATTACTGTCCAGTCGATAAATATAGAACATCGAGTTTGGATTGATGTCTTGCCAGCGGAAACAGGCCTATCATTAGCTGAAAAGATTCATATTATCGCCACTTTTAGAACGCGAAAAATTGTTTCTATCACTTCAGCATCGGGAAGAAAGGTGCCATTGGACAACCGACCTGTGTTTGGAAGTTGGATGGATATGGAGAATTTTGTAGATGGTGAGCGTTGGACCGTAGAATGGAGAGAGAATGACAGAGGCGTGGTCGATAGATTCATGTCGAAAATCGTTCAAAGTAAACGAAGAGATTAAAAGAGCTTGTGTTTGTACTACTTTATGCAGTTAAATTTACGAACTAATAGCATGTCAACTTAATCTGATCATTTCAATTAAACTTTAAATAATTGTCGCATTTATTCCCTTTTGAAACTTGGCTAAAATAGAAATAATAAATTTATATCGAGTTGAAGGACTAAATAAAATCGATTGTGGTGTTTATTAACTTCTTTCTCGACAACTCATGTATCTCACTGCTCACTATGCTAAACTCCCCACGAAATATCTGGTAAGATGAACTTTCATTGATCGGAGCTAGCCTTTTGATTTTTACTGACCTGTGCAACATAAGACAGGAGTTTTCAAATATTCATATTTTTGTATGTTGCAAATTATAACTATGTCTTCTGACGTGTAATATGTCTAATGCTAAGCAGTCTACCTATCCTTTTACGTTAAAGTTGGCAGTGTAATCAGATGGCTTATACCAAATTTAGTGTTACTGCATGAAGCTAAGGTGCCATTGTCTGTGTCACTCTTAGGACCTCAGCTTTTTTTTGTCAGTATCCTAAGTCAGTGGACTATTAATGGACTAATTATGTGCTGAGAATGGAATCCTTGCCAAATGTCTAGGAAAATTGGCGGGGCTGACAAGCCTGGGGGAAACTCCGGTGTTAAATAGAAGTGTGATTGGACAATATTATCCAATAAAACTCTGATTTAACACTGGTCTTTAAAATTTAACTCCAGATTTTCTAGTTTTTGCATTTTTTTTCTTTGTAGTGCTTAACATATATCTCTATGACAAACGACAAAAGTAAAGCTGGTTCAACTGGAAGATTTTCAGCTATTAGAGGCCTTAACCCTAAACAGCAGTCTATTAGAAATTCCTTCAACCGTCTTCGCGCCAAGGCTAATCCGCAACCCACTTCGTCAGATTCAGGTACATTACCACCTGTTGTCGAAGAACAAGTAACAGTAATAAATCTCAGCATGAAGTTATTCCTGAACTATTGTTTCTGTTTTAATTTAGGCCGAGGATTTAAATACGAATACTGAAGCTGCTGTTGATCGTATAAATATTGAAGAAACTGAACACGACATTTTACTCGACGACCATGTTGATTCAGTTGAAACAGAGGAAGTTGAAGAAAACGAGGTTGAAGACTTCATAACCGACATTCTTCCTCGAGGAAGTTATTTGGCATCTTACTTTGAAAAGATTCAAGCCAGATTGTCTACTGAAGAGTATCCCTCTGAATACGAAAGAGGGACTTTCTGGATCGAGCCGATGATGTCTTACTTCATCCATAAAAACAATAAGAAGATCGAAGATATTTACCAACCTCGAGTTTTTTTATGGATTCCTCATCTTTGATTGACGAAAATCTTGCAAATCTTTGCTGCCCTACTTGTGATTCAAAGATCGAAACAAAAGGATACAACAAGCTAGAGAAATCCCTTTAACACAAAGTAATAAATCAGGGAGCCAACCAGTCAACTGACCGGTCAACTAATCAAGAGTCTTCAAATGAAAGACCAGTACTATATAATATAACAAACAATAACAGTGGCCGCGCTACGTTTAACCAGACAAACAATATCATTTCGGGTATTGTATGATATTTTAAATATAGGCTATTCCCAAGTAACTTTTTTTGCTTGAGAACAGCCATAGTATCTCAATCTTTCTAACCAACTCTCTTCTCTTAGAGAACCCTGGTCCAAGCAACAACCCAAGTAACAGCCCAAGTAATATCAAAAAGAGAAAGAACAGCCAAGTACATGTAGGTATTTTTACTGCATAAACGATAATAGTATATTAATCTATCTATTCAATTAGTCGCTGGAACGAGAGTTTTTGTTTGAGAAAGTTGATGCCGACCAGTTTAAAAATGATGAAAAATCATGGGTTATTGATGGTGATGATGTTGGAAAGAAATTTCAACAATATCAGATTGCATTTGCTGAACATGTACAATCAGGAGAACTATTTGTGGAAACACATATACAAGAAATACTGGCCCTTTCAAACATTCTATTGATAAAACCTGATCAAAGTAGTTCATTATTCAACAAGTATCTCCCCACCACAGCATTAATTGAAAAAGAAATAAAGGCAAAATTTAATGTAACAGTTTGATGTTTCAATTATGTCCTTCCAATGATTTAAAGTGATAACTGTAACATACATAAAGAGTGTAACCAAGTTGTTCCATTAAACATTCACTCTTTAATATTCGTTGGTGATTTTATATAATTCCCCATGCTATTTATCACGTAAAAAGAAAAGTTTCTATTTAAGTATTTCTCTTTTATCTATTTTTTTTCTATAGTGACATTTACTTGCTTTTAGTACATCATTATATACTACTGTTTCAGCCACCAAAGATATTACTACCATTTTCACTACAACCTTCAATATCACTGGTTGTCCTGGGGTTCTATAGTACTGCGAGTAGAAATCAAGAATCTCCCTGGCGCCTAATCTAGAATTTTCTAACTTTGTTAAATGCACCAACTTTTAAATTAAAGCCAAAATTATACCTGACTT
>JAEPRD010000229.1:0-36890 GCA_016758985.1 Mucor saturninus | reverse complement strand
GACTCAACCTTAGTAAACCTTTTCCCGATCATCTATTACTTTTATTCCTAATCCAGTTTTCCCGCCCGTGTCAGACCATAAATATTCCCCGAACCATCATATTATTCAATGCCAACTAAATCCAGCCTGTTACTACTCGTCAAATCTCAATTACTCATCCTTGTCAATAATCTGCTCATGATACCTGTTCCGTAAAGTCCCTTGTTAATTTATAATTTGAACCCATCATATTTTTTCCCATGTATAAGAAATAGTATAAATAGATGCTAGTTATTTATTAGAAAAACGTTATTCTGGATCTTAGTCCTAACTCCCTCCCTCTCTTACTAAATAAACTATAATTTATTGTAACCAACTGCCCCCCTCGTGTCGCCAAGTAGTTTCTGTGTCTTGTTCCTGTCTCCGTCCGTGACAGAACTATTAATATTATATTCCTCTTTCTTATAATTCTTGATTGATCTGAGAAGCTTCTCTTCTCGATCGGTGATATCGTAACTCAGTGGTATAGCATTCTGTATCCAATTGTCATTCGTATATCGTGTTTAGGCCAATCATGCAATCTTTAATATAGAAGTACATACTCGTAGTAGGAGAAGTTGTATAGCAGTATAAAAGCGTATGCTGCTATGCAACAACAAAGGTTGTTTTAATTTCATAGTTTTATTTATTTAAACGATTTGCTTATTTATTCTTAAGTGAATCGTACCCAAATACGACAGACTGGGAATCGAAAAGTCTTAAAAATTAAGTGGGCGTCAGGCTGACTGGGAATCGAAAAGTCTTAAAAATTAAGTGGGCTTTTGACTGGGAATCGAAAAGTCTTACAAATTAAGTGGAAATCAATTTAGAAAAAAAAGATAGAATGTAGCTTTTATTCTGTAACTGAAGTTGGGGAAGGAACTAAAGGTTCACCCAAAAGGCTAAGAAAAGAGATACAATTTGATCTGACACTGGTGTATATGTAATCATTCGCAGCAAAACAACGGTGAAGAAGCTCCATAGTCAGCTTAGCCATTATGATTCTACGGCATGTTCCGAGGTTGTTACTTTTCATGAAAAGGAATTTTTATAATTTATCTTTGTGCTTTTCGTTTGATTCCCCTACGGCTAATGTCTCAGGCATATTTTCCACATCAATACCGACAAGCATTGGTACGACACGCTTTGCGTCGTAATCCTTCTTGATGTTGGAAGGGAAAACCAAGTGAAAAAAATCCACAAAGGGTGTATCCAATATATGAGCACGCGTAATTGTTGCTGCTTTATTCAACATCTTTTGGCGGTAGTATCTCTGACTACGAAGCTGAGTTGCTGTCATAGAATCTGAATCTTGATTCGCCAACATTTTTTCGATTTTCTTTTTTTCGTAATATCTGAGGTTGGAATTATGATGTACACCTTTGTAGCAACGACCCTTGATGGTTTCTACCTGCGTCCTATGTTGTTTAGCCAAATGTTTGTAAAGATTAGCTTTGTTGCTGAAGGTAACGGGACAATCAGGGAATTTAGTCTGCTCGGGCTCAAAATAGTCTTGGTGCATTTTTATCGCCAAACGAGAATTTCATTCCTCGATTCTTACTGCACTTTTTGGCACAGCGACCTTATCTCTTGCACGTTCTTCAGGAGTTCTTTTGTCTACTCTTGGCGGTAAATAAAGAACGTTTAGGCTGATAGAGCTGCTATTATCGGACATAGTTAAAAATGATGTAGGTATCAATGATTAAGAAAGTTAAAAAGCGAAGAAGGTTCAATCATTACCGGGATCGCTTCTATGTAATTACTGCGGATGCTTAAATAGGTGACTATTGAGAGATTTCGGAATGGACGTCACCAGTACAATTTCAATTGTACTGGTATTTAATCTCGTATGAATATTGATGAGTGAAGATTATGTGGATTGAATTTCTGGCGTCAGTCAGTTTGCAACGCCCGCTGACAGAGTCGTGTTACGGGCTTGGTAATCCCAAAAAAGGAAAAATTACGGGCGTGGAATAAGTTTTTTTTTTTTTTTTTTTTACGGACACCGTTTTTTTACAGACTCCTTTTTTTACTGATGATGCCGTTTTTATAGATATTAGTTCATTTTATATTTGAAAAAGATAAAAGTTTTTTTGGCGTTGATATATATCGAGTAGGAAAAAAGGAAAATGGGCTTAAGTGTCTTGATGAAACTCAGAGAAATTACTTGTGCAAATATCTCTGTGCGTTCTTACAACTACTTTACGAAGAGGGCTAACTTGCGGCCAATGTTCATAGTCGATTGTTTTTTTGCTCTTTACGTTGATTTGGCGATCCAGAAGATAGAAATGCGAGCTTGCTAAAAAATAATAATTGAATCAGCCAAGGATTGGTGTCCAACCCAAAGAAAGGGACAAAAGTTTGACGGCATTTGTTGTAAACGATGTTACCGTCAAGATCACGTTCGATACCGGTCGTTTTAAAGATTCTTGAAGAAGAACGTAAAAGAACCACGGGACGTTTCATTTTATCTGCAACTAGTTGCGGGCAACCGAAGGTGTCAAACCACATATAATGGACCTCCGGGTCAAAACACGGAAATTTTGCAGCATTAAGTTTTCTTTCAAAATAGTCCATGTCTAATTGCATGGTTTCATAAATATTTCGATATGGCCGAAGAGTGTTTAGCATGGATTTTTTGACTTGAATCCAACCATTTTCATGTCCAAACAGTGCAAGGCTGATTGCTCGAAATCCACAATTACCATCACCTTGATGATCAATCAAAGCTAAAGCTTGATTGGCATCTAATAAATCCAATTGTTTAAATAAAACAGGATTACTATCCAGAGTTTGGATGGTCGTGCCGTTGAATCTTTTAAAATTACGTAAAAAGTCATTTTTGAATGCTTTAACATGTATGATAAAATACTTACTTCAAAGAAATTTCCTTTACCACGTTTGAAGGACAGTTTTTTTGGCTTTTGTCTACTGTTTCGTATTTTTTTTATCTGCTTTATTTTTGGTGAGCTATCAACAGTATCAGCCTTGCGCGTCTTGTTTTCTTGCTTAATGACAGCGTCCTCGTGCTCTAGTCCCAGCTTTTCTCTCTTGGTGATTTTTGGGCGGCCCTTCTAGGATACCACAGTGGAAGGAGGAAGTGCGGTTTAGATTGATGACTTGCAAATAGGATCATCGTACAAGTAATCAATTCGCTTAAGTATATTTTATTTCTCTTGCTGACTGCTGGCCATCTTCAACAACAGAGAGAAATTTTCAAAACGGACCATCAGAAGGCTTTGTTAGTCACCCGATTTGTCAACAGATTTTGGTTTTTCACTGTCTTCTTTCGTTATCTCAGCGATGGTGGGAATTGAGAACGCCAATATTAATAAATGTTAGAATTTAATTTAAATATACACCCCATTAAAGAGTACTTACCACTTCCGTCAATATAATGGAATTTTCATCTTTTTGAGATTGCATTAAGAGGCACAACCCCGTTGTTATCAGAGAGTAACTTTACCAACAAGTGTCTGCACGGAAGATTGTAATTTCTTCTTAAAGAACACAGGGAAGTCTGTTTTCCTGGAAGTGCATGGCTTTTATGATTTGGATTTTTTCCTGGCTAGTCTCAACTCTACCAGTTCTGACTTTATACTCTCAAGAGCAAGGTTGGTGATATTCATTTGAAGTTGACTGACTTTCGTCATGATATCAAAATCAAGTAAACAGGCCTGCCGTGTCCACGCCTCTCTCGTGGACTGCAAGTCGCGGTATTCCTCCTTTTTTATGTTAACTACTTTCAGTGAGTCTCGATTGAAAGAGTGCGATAAATAATACTTACCCGTTTCTGGTCCCAAGCGCTGATTTTACTTGTTACAATAGTTATACTTCCAGAATATGTATGCGTGTAACGCTTGATGTTTGCATGAGTTGCCTCAACTCTGTTGGATGTTCGATTACCCATTTGCATCAGAGCATTGACATGATATCCTGCCCAAAAATTCGCCTTTCTCATCATGCTAATAAAATCATTCAGTTAATTCTTGACAAAGTAATAAATATTCTTATATAAAATTAAATACTACATACAATTCCAAGTATTTCTTTGTTACAATTGCACCGTCTTTAGTACAGAGTTCAGGCCTGGATGCAAAAATTATCGTGCTCTACTTTTGCGTCTTTAAATTCATCCAAAGTAGAGCAAATAAATGCCTTTTTTTGAAAAATCGTCAGAAACTACAAACTTCAAGTTGCATTCCGGGATCTATGTTAATTGTAATTCGAGTAAGCTGAGAAGATGAAAATAGTTTGTCTTTCTAGTAGTTTACTGTCGGCCTTCACTTTTGAGCTTAAATTCTTTTTAAACCGAAGAAGAAAGTTTCGCTGGATGTGAATCCAACAAGGAATTTGCTTACTTTTAAGAAAAACTGTTTTGATAGCCTTCAATAAAGCTTCTTCATTATCGGCGACGAAACATTTCGGCAACAAATTTTCGGCTGTGCCAGCAGGCCACACAATATCTCTAAAACATTGAAGAGACCACTGATATCTCTCCGCTGTTTCCTTGTCCATCCAGCAGCCGGCAATGGAAACGGTGGTCAGCTGCTTTGGTCTTTCTTTAGAGCGCAAAGCTCCTGCAACAACAAAATTAAATAACACCATCTTGTTTGAATTGGTCTTATATGTAGCGTCAATTATAACACACTCAAATAATTTACGCGCTTCCTCAATTCCATGTTGGTGAATGAAGAAAATAGATTGGATTCTACTATCTTCGTTAGTTAAATATCTAACATGGTGGTTTGTTGTTTCGAGGCATCTTATAAAATTCCAAATGAAAATGCTGCCATCTCTACAAAACCATTGTTGGATATTCGTAAGATCGATCACACTAGCGTTGCAAACGTCTCTTGTTTTTAACATCTAAAAACAAAACGATTTATTCTAAGAAAAATTATATACTGCTAGTGTCTTTTGAGAATGTTTTTAAAGTATGCGTATAATATGTCTTTATTCAAAAAAAACTAGATCACAAATAATGCTAACTGCTTGCCAAATCCTACTTTTACTATCAACTTCCTTACCTCCAAAACTGCACTGGGAGTGCTTCGCTTTGCATCATCTTGATTGCAAATTCTTGATCGTCAGCCTCCAATTTTCTGTTAACATGATACATCTGGCGGTTGTTGCTAACTGCGTGCGTGTGTTCAAAACAGGCCCTGTTTACATACAAGCGATTGTTCACGTCTTTGATATCTAACTTGATGTAAATAAACGCTGTACATCTAACCTTAACTGTTTTACGATTGGGACATTTCAAGACACTTTCCCCATCATTACTGTCTTCTATTTCACTTTTTTAATTAAACTAGATCAGCCATTCACTCAATGTATACGTACTTTCTTCGCCTCTGGTGTAACGGTATTGCTTAAAAGGCTTGCATACCAGTTTCATGTACACTTTATCGGTTCTAAGTTTCTCAAAAGGCATGTTTTGAGATTTACAAAACTCTTGGATCTCGTATTTGGCCAACTGCTTGCCAGCGAAGTTTTTGCTTCCAGGAAACTCCTTTCCAAAGGTCTCCTTCTTACCTACGACAGCTTCACTACTGCCAACAGTCTCCTCAAAAGATGGTACCGGAAAGTCAGTCAGGTAATTCTTCTCGTGATCCTCTGCTGCATTTTCTGCGACACTGATGGAGTCCCATCATAATCCCTGAACTTCTCCGAATCAACGCCGAACAATTTCTCATCCAACAACTTTTGATTGACTGCCAAAAGCGTTTGGTTGACAGCCAATTTTTCCTGTTAAATGGGATTCGCCATATCCATCTTCCTCATCAGCACAGCGTATTCGTCAGCTAGCCGTTGCTGGTTTGCTTTCCAGTTAGCCAAAGAGTCTGTGATCTTCTTGTCCATAGATGCCTGATTCTTGCTCTTTTGCGTCCATTACGACGCGCAATGATGGATCCATCACTTTCACCATCTTTATCCTCAGCGATCACTGTTAAGGTCCCAACCTCGGTAGCAGCAGAGCTTCCAGGAGCACAAGAAGCGGTAATCGTTCTCTTTAAACGTGCCTTTACCGGCTGTTTTCTCACGAGCTTGGCGTTTCTTCTTTCCATTTCATCATTTCACTTTGGACTATTATGAAGTACCAAAAAAACAATCTTAAAAAGCGAAATAAATACGGTATTTCGTTTGGAACAAATTAAAATAATCCTAAACTATTTTTGAATTAGTTCAATTAAACTACTATATCCCTTTATCGATTGTTATGTAATATATACTTCATCTACAGCAGCATAACCGCTTTTATTGAGTCTCTGGATTGCTGCGACGCAGCTGCAGTACTAGCTGACATCAGCAGAAATGTTTCTCCAATGGTTTTTGAACGCCTTGCGGTTTGTTTCTGGACAGTCGAGCTAGCCCTCATCCTTGAAGTCGTTCATGATCAAGTTCCAAAACACTTCCGCCTTCATTGAGTTGCCATGAACTGTCTGCTCCGATATGTAAAAGCATGACTTGCACATCTGGACATTCTCCTCATGTCTCCAGCGGTAACGCTTCAACTTGCTGGTATCAGAAGGGCCAGCATCCTCATTGCTACTTTGCTCGTGGTTGTCAATTCCGTGGACATTACGATCATCACTAGCATCGTTACTAGAATAGTTGCCATTGTCGAAGCCGGAATCGTTGTTATTGCTCGTTTTTATTGAAAAAGATTATAGAGATAAACAGGGGTATTTTTTATTGATGATTTCTCTTCCTCTAAAAAAACTATTGATAGAATTTTACGGGAAACTTTCATTTCCCAAAGTTAAGAGTTTTTCATTGGGCACTGCTGCGGGTAAAAAACTTTTAATTTCCCTTTAATTAGCGGGCAAATCGACCTATATCGGGCACTGCTGGGGATGCTCTAACATGTTTTCTAAAGAACATTTTATCTTTGACTTACCATGTTAAAAAAAATGCCATGACACCATTAGTAAATTACTCCATTGCAATGAATAGAATTATGGACATTTGTATTTGTTCTCATAACATTCATTGAATAGTCAGCATCATTTGGAAAAGCTGTCGTATTTGGGTACCATTCACTTAAGAATAAATAAGAAAATCGTTTAAATAAATAAAACTATGAAATTAAAACAACCTTTGATGTTGCATACCAGTATACACTTGTATACTGCTATACAACTTCTCCTACTACGAGTACATACTTCTATATTAAAGATTGCATGATTGGCCTAAACACGATATACGAATGACAGTTGGATACAGAATGCTATACCACGGAGTTACGATATCACCGATCGAGAAGAGAATCTTCTCAGATCAAATCAAGAATTATAAGAAAGAGAAACTTAATATTAATAGTTATCTCAATGGCTTAGCTACCCAGAGAGGGAATAGAACAGCTATTAATATAAATGGTTCATTTACTTATATATTGATATAGTTATACTGCTGATAAATAGTATAAAGAAATAGTGTATGAATTAATGGATACCTGAGAAATTCGAGAGATAAAGCAACGAATTAAGAATAAAAATAAAGAAATTTGACGAAGTAAAATTATCAAACTGCAAAAATAAACTAATGTCTTTATTATACAATAAATTGGGTTCTTTATATACATATTCAGGGCTGGCTGAATATCAATCATTTAAGTGAAACCTGTCAAATATACAATAGGCGTATTGTCAATTAAAGATCGAGCATCTCATGGTACCTTCGAGAATCTTGTTATTGACGAGCGATCATATCATTGGATTGTATTATCTGGAATAAATGTATGACTATTGTTTTCTATATATTGATGAGTAATCAATGCGTAGTAAAATAGAGTGTAATAGCATGTATTTGATTTTAAGAGTAATGCAATAATGATTTATAGAAAGGTTATCAAAGAAGAAAGAAAGAATTGATGATAGAGTTATATCTGTATATAAGCTCGATCACAACAATACCTATGTTCTACAGCCAAATATACAAATAACGATAAGACATTTTATATTTGGGATCGTATTTTATTCATTACAAAGATAATGAATAAATGATCAACTATAATGTTCTACTGCCAATTACACTTGACAAATAAGTATGAATCTTTTACAGTAACCGTTGCATGATCTGATAAATATGTGTCTAGTAACACTAAAGATTTATTAGAGTACTCATGCTCCCGATCTGTTGATATGGGACAACGTTAACTGGAAACAATTCTAACGAGTAGTATTCATTTAACCCAAGGCGGAAAACAAAGTATAGATCTATTCCAAAACCAGAAAGGTTGACTCATCATTAAAACTCAGGAGAGTTGTGCAATATAAAAAGGATCAATTATTTTCATAACAGCAGAGTTCTTTTAGTCTATTTTTACCTCCAATAAAGATATACTTTTATCTCATTACTTTTCTATTGCAATATTTTGTCAAATACCACAAAAGCAATAAAAACGAAGTTAGCCTATTGGAAAACATGGACGATTTAACGAAATAATGACGTAATAGCATTGTTAGTATCTCCTTTTATTGCAAGATCTTATTTAATGCTAACAAGCAAAGATAGTTTAATTTGACTTCGTTCCCCATCAAAAGTTATATTATAAATATTTGCAGGGGACAGCAAGCGATACTATATATTGACCAAGAGCCCTTTTATGTCCTTTTTTTTTCGAGTACTATATGATCTATGGTTCTTAATAAACCTCTCGAACACGTTTTTTTCAAACAAAGGCAAAATTCATAATTTTTGGTTGGAAAAATAAAACCAGGAAAAGATACAGAAGATGACATTTTTGCTTCTGCTTCCCTAATTTTTGGGTTAAAGATGAAATATATAACAAAAACAATGGAGACAGAAGGGTAAAGAAATATAGCATAGGTATAGATAAAAATAAACTTTATTATTTTATGTGCACGTTTTTGTTGTGCCGCTTAAGGTTTGCTTTACGGTCAAAAGCACGAGCACAATCCGTACATTGGTGTTGTTTTACGCGATTTTGATTGTGTAATACAACATGAGTTTGCAAGTTGTATTTTCTGTTACGAACGTAGTTGCAGAAAGAGCAAGCAAACTTACTTTTTTGTTTTTTGTTGGGTTGTCCCTCCAAAGAAACAGAAGAAGACGCCTTTCTTTTATTGGTGGGGGTTGCTGTGGTTGCTGCCGCGGGTGCTGTTGCATATACTACTGCTACTTCAATGTCTGATGCTGGCGGGGTTGCATTTGTAGGTGCTGTTGCCCTTACGCAGTAGGAGCAGGAATGGGGGTAGACGGCTGAGCAGGAATAGCTGTCTCAGCCAACTGGTCTGGGTAAAACACTGTAGGTATATCCAACAGTGGCAACTCAAGACCAGTTGACTGATCCAGTCCCATTCCGAACTCACCGGTACAGAATAGCTCTGTGACGCTGTTGCTTTGTTCGTCCGAAAAGTACATTTCGTTATTGTTCATTGCAAAAACTTTAAGGAAAAAGGAGAAAAAAATGCAAAATAAAGTGTCCCGGTTTTATTGTTTATCGAGAAAAAATAGTATGCTTTCCTAAATTCCGATTGGTCGATAAGAGGAGCGGTGATTTAAAACTTTGCCCGCAGAATCCCCTTCATATGGGAAAAAAATATACGCGAACTTATATAGACGAGGCCAGATCCACAAGCCATAATAAAAACCTCGTACTAAGATGCCTTTTTTTAAAGCTTTCCAATAACATTTTATTACTACATTTAGAGTTATGGCAGGAAACCAGCGCAAGTATGCAAATTTTCATACATTTTTTTATGATATACATGTTAACAGTTGCTGAATTCCTGGAGTGATAAAATTTATGATCTTGCTATATACAGTATTTTAACTTGAAATTGAGACGATTTCTTTTTTTTTTTAGACCAATAAAATTAATTTTGAGACGGTTGAGTTTTTTTTTCTAGACGTAGTCGCTCACAAATTTAGACCAATAATATTTTTTTTTAGACATGAGATTTTTTTTTTTAGACGTGTGGTTTCCATTCTCAATCTAAAAAACTTCGATATGGATTTTATTTACTATAACCCTTCGCAACAGGTCTCTTACATAGATATGGACGAGTCTTCGGATGACATGGACTTTGATTCTGTAGCTGTTCAATATGGTGAGGTCCAGATGCTAGTTGACATCGACTCTGCTCATGTTTCTGTTCCTCATTCTATTGAAATGGATGTTGAAATGGACAGTCTTGTCAATGAGTTTAATGAGGCTACCTTAAGTGCACCAAAAAAGTATAAAAAGTATGGCCAGGATCAGATTGAGCGGTTTTTAAGAATGCTTCAAGAAGAGGGCTTATCAGTTCCTAAAGCTGCGGAACACTGTGGCATTCCCCGTAGTAGCGCATATAAGCTCTTAGATGAATTCAATGCTGGAAATGGGTCCGTACTTCCTGGTAGTGCATCAAAAAAGTCTAAGAAGATGCCAAAAAAATTGTTTCCCGAACACACCGCTTTTTTAATTGAGTTGTTTGATACCAACCCCTCTCTTGTTCTTGAGGAGGTGCGCCAGAAATTGTGCGAAAAGTTTACCGGCCTTGAAATATCAATTCCAGGCCTCTATAAGCATATTGCAGACAAGTGCTGTATTACATTGAAGCAAGCAACAAAGTATACTATGGAACGCGATGCCTTAAGAACAGTTGAGCTTCGTTTCAGTATTGTATCTCAGTGGAAAGCCGCAGGTGTCAATTTTAGTGAAAATTGTGTCTTCGTTGATGAGGCTGGGTTTAACTCCCAATTAATGAGGAGTCGTGCTTGGTCGAAAAAAGGAGAGCCAGCATTGGTGAAAGTGCACACACAAAAAGGCGTAAACATTAGCATTGTTGGATGTATATCTTCCTTTGGTACTGTTTGTTTTTCCAAAGTTGAGCCTTTAAAGCAGAGCGACGCAGCTCAAATTGAAAAGGAATTTCCGACACAATCTTCCAGTAAAAAGAGAAAAGCAGAATCAAAGCCGGCTCAGCTTAAAAAAGGTACAACGGCTTACCATATTGTCAAGTTTATGGAATCTGTCATGGACATCTTGGACAAACATGATAAGAAAGGCATGTTTATTGTTATGGACAATTGTAGGATCCACCACTCTCGATTTGTTGTAGAGGCTATTAACAATCGTGGATACAAGCCTCTTTTTATGCCACCATATTCACCCTTTCTGAACCCAATTGAAGAGTGTTGGTCTAAAATTAAAAAACACATCAGGAGAAATCCCCTTGATAAATCAGATACTTTAACACCACGCATTGCAGAAGCATGTAAGCAGGTCACAGTTTCGAACTGTCAAGGCTGGATAAGACATTCTGAAACGTACTGGGATAGATGTCTTCAAAAAGAATTAGGCCTCAAATGATATTGAAAAAAATCAAACTCGTCTAAAAATTTAAACCACACGTCTAAAAAAAAAAAAAATTAAGTCTAGAAATAAATATTATTGGTCTAAATTTGTGAGCGACTACGTCTAGAAAAAAAAACTCAACCGTCTCAAAATTAATTTTATTGGTCTAAAAAAAAAAAGAAATCGTCTCAATTTCAAGTTAAAATACTGTAGTGTGACATGAACATGAATATTAATCCTTCGGTGCAACGTTTTGATGAAGTCATCCGATAGGGCCCGAGCTTTAATAAGGCAAAAGATTTCATAGCTTCAAGGAATTAAATTATTTTCTACTAATTTTTTTTCCTGGTGATCCGTTTGCTATATGTATGGCATGAAAATACTCATTATATTCTATCGAGTAGAATCTTTTAAATTTGAAATCAAGTTTTTTTTTTTAATTCACAAACAGATAATACGTGCTCTCAAGGTAAAATTCGAAAAGCTAATTAACGTGGTCTTTGTGAGCGAACAGCTGTCATATTTCGGTACGACTCACGTAACAATAATATAACAAATATTTTAAATTATGAAATATGAAATTATTAAATTATGAAATTATGAAATTATGAAATTATGAAATTAAAACAACCATTGATGTAGGATATGAGCATACGCTGGTATACTGATACACCTTCTCGTACTACGAGTACAGGTCTCTACATCAAAGATTCCAGGATTGGCCTAAATATAATTTCCGAATGACATTTGGATACAGAACGCTATAAGTCTCAGTTACGATATACCGATTGAGAAGAGAATCTTTTGGGATAAAATCAAGAATAATACGAAAGATAAACCTAATATTAACAATAGTTGTTAATGTGTTGGTCACCCATATAGAGAATGGTACTGCTATTCATATAAATGGTTCGTTTACTTAGTTGTTGATAAACATTATGCAGTTGATGAAGTGTATAAAGAAATAATATATGAACTAATGAATACCTAGTTTTTACTACCAAATATACAAATCTCGATAAGATATTCTATATCTGGGAATTTATTTTATTCGTTAGAAAACAATGATCGAATTATCATCTATAAAGTTTATAATCTTCTGCCAATTATACTTGATAAACAAGTATGCATCTTTTACAGTAACCGATGCAAGATCTCATAAATAGGTGTCTCGTCACACTACATATTTATTAGAAAGCTTGTGCTTTCGATCGACTGATAGGCAACAACCATGACTGGAATCAATTCAACCAGTAGTTTTCATCAAACCAAAGGCGAGATACAAAGTAAAGATTTATTCCATTACCAGAAAGGTTGATTCATCATTAAAACCAAGGAGAGTTGTGAAATATAAAAAGGATCAATTATTTTATAGATGCAGAGTTTTTAAGGTCTATTTTTATCTCCAATTAAGCTAGGCTTTTACCTCATTTTTTCTCAAGTGTATTATTTCGTCAAATACCATGCTTACAGTTAAATGTCAGACATAATGTAAAAATAATCGATTAACTTGTATGTATAATGCTTGGGATAACACAACAAAGTACATGTAAATTGTAGTACTATTAAACTAGTCTTATCAGATAAGCATAGACCGATTACAGCCGACGTCCAGGTAAAATCTTTTATTGTCAACAATAATTGTTTATTACCCAGCCGCCACTATTTATTGACCGTTCGATCGTACTATATTTGCAAACGAATATACGATACAAAAGAAAATCGTTACCAAAAAATTGATGACACCTCATTACGATCCAATAAAGTTTTATAAAGGATATTTACTTTGAATAATCCTACAACCAAATTGGAGAAGCTGTAAAAGCCGTGCTTTCACATTTGTCAGTCCGACGTCAAATGGTCATTTAATTGCTGTGCTTGTATCATGTATTTTAGTATGGTTATCCAAATCGTATTTTTTTGACAACACACCTTGACAAATAAGGCACTTGTAGCCAGAGATTGCATTTTGTTATTTGTTGACCTGTGGATCAGAAGACGAGATTATTGTACTTTTATTTCCTGTAGCCCGGGTTGATATTGCTACAAGCTCTTCTGATTCTGCAGGTGTAGTTTATGTTGTTTCTTTACTGTGATTAGTTGTCAAGGGTCTTGACTCTGGCACATATGTCAAAGAATGGTTGAAAAATCAAAAATTGATTCATCTTTCATTGAACTGGGTTTAGAGAGGTACCCAGAAGACCAAGCAGGAAAGGACAAATAATTCAACAAGTCCTGTACCTCCTCAGATAAAAGTTCCAGACAATTAGGCGTTAGACCGATTGAAGTATTCAACGCTTTAATGTAGTCGACTCCTGGAAACAACTCATCCGCCAATTCAGCATTGCAAGGAACAGTAGCAATGTCGTAAATGCTCATTTTGAAATTACAGAAGAAAAACCAAAAAAAAAAAGCATCACTGGCACAAAAATATATTAGAAAATTTAATGCCTATCAAGCTAAAAAAAAAAAAAACAAAAAAAAAAATCTGTTCATATTGGCCGGTAAGAAAATATTTTGTTTCGTCATATTTATGTCTCCTCTGAAGCCTATGGCGTTTTGATTCTTGCAGGATCTAAGTAAGAACCTAAGGAATGACATTTTAACACGGAGTTAATGTTGGACGAAGTTTTTCTATAGCCGGACAGTGGAATGAGTACTCGGTCAATCAACGAGCAAATCTGCTATGTTATACGGTTAATGTTGCCATGTCATGTTCAAACCAAAAATATACAAGGCTCGATTTGCAATTCAACGCGAGAGCTGTTCTCTGTTAGTTGTAACGTGGTCGGGCCTGCTATAATTTATCTAGTATATTCGATATCGTTTATCCCTGTAATTTCAAACTCATTGCATTCATGAATCTTTGACGAAATGGCTTAAATGAAAATGTGAATGACAGAAGATATTTCAGGTACTGTACATTTTTTCGTATTGTCAACTGAAATAAATATATCCAAATAAACAGGAAGAAAAGCCTATATTTGAAAGGTTTTATGTTCGTAGTGTTTTGATTACTCTTGAATGAAATAAAACCTATCTAACCAAATGAAAGCTAGACGATACAGGAAATCATGTACATCAGACCCAATAGGAGCGTTTACAAAACATTGATTTGACTGACAACCATTCATTTGTAATCTTTAAGCATGTAGTGTTCTGTACATGTCAATGCGATTGATGTAAACATAATCAATTCCAATAGCCCGAATTATTCACACGCCCCGCTTTGTAGGCCATGGAGCAAGAGTAATAAAAGCGACAAAATGATCTAGAAATACGTTATGGAAAAATTAAATATCGCTACCAGAAGACAGATCGTGCATGAACAACCATGAGCGACACATGCTACGAGAATATTTTCTGAATTAGTTGTTGATCTATTGCTCGGCCGTAGACAAAGGCGTTCACACAGTCATTCAGCTGAATCCTGGTTAGCACCTGGCCATCTTTGTGTCAGCCAACAATCATAAAATATCTGTCTTAAATAAGTAATGACTTACTAAAGTTTGTCATTGCTTATTTTTGAGATAACTATACAATTCTTTTACTATAAATATAGCCCAACTTTCCGTCTTCTTTTATCCCCTTTATCAGCTATATTATCCTATAACCGTCTCTCCTTATTTCTCTCTCTCTCCATCACTCTCTCTTGTAATAAATATAATAATTATCTTTTATTTCTCTGTTCTTGTAAGCAAGTATTCTTCTACCTGTCCTGTCCGCCAGTTTGCTCCAGACACAGTGATATCCACCGCTTTTCTAAATATCCTATAAAAATATTGAGGATTGTTTTAAAGATAAAACCGTTCAAAAACTTACATTTTATTCGATTCGTTTGCTTTTCTGATTATACCCGAATTACTAACTATTTTTTGAGCAGTAATTTAACCGGTCGCCGAAAGAAATGTTTTGTTGGAGGTTAATCAACCATTTTTGTGAGTACCGGAATATTTTACTTATTGTGTCGGTGGTTTTTTCTGTTAATTATACAACTATACGTTTCGTCACAACATCCTCCAATCCAAACGCAAAAACAAAGCTATGTAATATCGAGAACAAAAAGTAGAAGCTTGTGTAAAGTTCTATAGTAAATCTCCTAGTTTATAGCAATGGTCATCGAATTCTTGTTTAATGAATTATACAAAACTATTACAGGTTTAGGATAAATTACTTTAGCTAGTTAAGCCAAACATTTTTTAAATCTGGACAAGATCGATTCATGTCCACATTACGGGCGTTAGATATACATTGGAGGAACATCGAACAAAAAAAAAAAGATAAACGCAATCTTTATGATGTTTTTAGAAACTTTTATCGATGCGAAGGAGATATTTACTCACTAGTAAGAAGAAAGTACGGGAGGGGATACATGGTCCAGTGGAAAGGAGCAGGGAACCGACAAATAAAAAAAAGGGTGCAAGAAGGAAACAAAAAAAAGCAATTAATAATTTGCATACTTTTTTTTAACGTGCTTTCTAAGATTTTTAGCACAGGTGAATAGAGCAGCACAGTCGATGCAGACATGATCTTTTGCTTGCTCATGCACCGTTTTCCCATTTCTTGTAAGATGTGACCTGCGATTAGAAGACAAATGGCAATTAGTGCAAGCGAAAGGTTTTACTCAACTTTCGAAGTGTGTTTGCAAATGTGTGTTCAGGTTATATTGTTTTGCAAATACGCATTCGCAAGTTGGGCATTTGTAACCATCGTTGGTTTCCCTCCATTCCAAAAGTAGAAAAATGTTTTCATCTGATGGCTATTGTAGAAAAGTATCCGTTTTGGTTGTTGCTGATCTGTATGTTGTTGCAGCCGATGACCTTAATGCAAGCAACGCGGCAGTCATTTGGGTGGTTGCTGGTGCTGTTTGGTTTTCTTTTACCAAAAAAACAGGGTACTGGAGCGGGATAGTAATTCTAATGGAAATGCATAAAATACGAGTTAGCCTGTGATGAGCTACTGCCAAAGTTGTTTTTAGATGACAAGCAAACAGAGTTGAAAAATCCAGCAATACCAGAGCCTTCTCAGATAGTTGATCCAAATGAGATAGCGCAATACATATCGACTCATTCAACTATTTGCCACATTTGACTCCCGGACACAGTTTCTCCGGCAACCTAACATTGCAAGGAAAAGGTTCATTGCCACTCATTCTAAATGTTCCTAATAAAAAAAAAGAAGGAAAAAATCGTCGATGGTATTATGCTTTTTGTTTGCCTATTGGGTTCAAAACCAAAATGATGCCTATGCGAGAAAGTGACTTTTAAGGTGGTTTTAGGGAGAAATTCAGTTAGTCTTAGGAACATACTCAGTATTTGATTCCAGCTGGCATATTTTCGTCTTACTCATAAGCCATCGCAGTAGAATCATGTTCACTATATTTTTGGTAACACCCAAATCAAAAAACCAGCTTCAAACATTAGCGATTACTGCATTGGTCATCACTGCAGATAACCAACTAGCCAAAATACGTATAGATTTGCCTATAACTTCATCCAAAATGAAAATAAACTTTTTAGAAACCGCACATTTTTACACTTCCAAAATATTTAAATTGAAAAGCAACTTAACAAAACATTTCACAGCCAAAAAAAAAAAGAGTCTGTTCTAGCATTCATCGTATCCTATATAGTTGCTATTTGTTGTCAAGATCTGCAGTGATGTAAAAGAAATAACAATTTAAAAAATGCTCTTACTGTAAGCCATATAATGGGATTGAAATCCGCTTTTTGATACCAGTTGGTAAAATATATAGATCTTGACGCCTCTGTGTTGTTTGGTTCTTTCAATTAATTGTTAATCGTAATTGAGTAACGTTAGGATTAGAGTGGTTGAGTCTGATAAGAATGACATTAGGACAGGTCAAAAAAACGGCATAAAAAGAACATCACTACAAACAAAGGGCATCCTAAAGGGACCGAAAGAAAAAAGATCAGCAAGTAAAAACACTGGCAGATGATAGAAGCGTCAGATCAAGGATTCACTGTCATGATTGTTTCACGTAGATGCATTAATTTAAGTAACTCTTTGTCAGCACCTTGTCATCTACGTGACAGCTATCGATCATGACATATCTGTCCCAAATAAGTAATGACTTATTAAACTTGGTGATTGCTTATTTTAAACACAATTTTTTGTTTAGTTAAATATAGCCTAATTTTATCTCTTCCTTCTTCTCCTTCATCAGATGTATTATCTAATAAACCTCTCTACTATTTCCTTCTCTCTTTCTCCCTCTCTCTCTCTCTCTCTCTCTCTCTCTCTCTCTCTCTCTCTCTCTCTCTTTCTCTCTCTCTCTCTTATCATAAATGTAACAGTTGCCCTTAATGTGTCTGTTCTTGTAAGCACGTACGCTTATGTCCATCCTGTCCGCTTGTTCGATCTTACCCTTACCAGGGATAACGAGATCGACATTCAAATGACAGGGCAGGATATGAGCTGGCTAAGAAAAAGGAAAGAGAAAAACTTAATATTTCGTATGCACTATCACTATGCCGTGTGATGTCTGAGCCACTATTGAAGATTGTTCATTCGAACAGTTTTGCAGCATCTTAATTGTTAATCAATGTGTGCGACAGCGTATAAGGGTTTCGTAGAAAAATGAGGTTTTTGAAATTTACGAATCTGGGCTTTCTCTCTCTTTTGTTTTCCTCTGCTCTAAAAACCGCGAAATGATCAAGTCAGCCCTTCCCATTTTTGATGTTGCTTGGGATGGAACAACTTCCATCGCATTTTTTGTGGATGCTATTTCTCTTGTGAATGAAGGTGAGACTGAAAATGTTTGATTTACAACTAAGATTGCACTGTTAATGAGGGTCTTATACAATCGTTATACGATCCATGGCCATAAAGCCCAGCTGATAAAAAGCTACCACTAATGTATAATCCAAACATAGTAACTAAATACGTCGACTGCCAGAGACAACTTTCCAACTGTAGCTGTAAGTCAACTTCCATCCTCTTTCTTAAATGGCAAAATCAATAACATATAAAATTTCTTAATGGTACAGCGAATAAATTATGCCAAGAACTAGCAAAAGAAGGAAAAAACGGAAAAAAAGGAAAAAAAGGAAAAAAAGGAAAAAAAGGAAAAAAAAAGTGATAGAAGTAAAAATGAAAAAGGAAAGAAGGTAAAAAATTAAACCTGCCTTGTAAAAAGCAGTATAACATTTGATGGGATTGGACGACATAAAATATAGTATGTCATCGCTTGGAATAAAAGAGCGAATCCGGCTATGATCCAATTTTATTAATGCTCCTTAAATTGAGTTCATAATTCAAAGCAAAGGTTTGTTTGAAATTTTATTCATTCAAATCCCAAGCTTAGTCATTAATTGTTCGTTGTCATTAATGGGATTTTATTTGGCTTGTCGTTCAGCGCATTTTTTCACTCTTTTAGCTTCAAATGTCTAATCTGCTACTACATTTCTTGATTATTTATTACCCGACATAATTTTCTACGTAGTTATTTTTGTTAAAATTACACGTTTGTTTATGAGTTTAATGATCAGTAAACTGACTATACTTTTTGGTACGCATGTTCTTTAACAATGATCCCGTCGCAGAACGAAGGTTCTAGAAACATTGAGTGTGAATGTAGCATTAGTAATTGAGTTTTTTTTTGGGTTTATTTGGGAACCTGTATAATGCCAATTCGCTCTTTGAATGTCCATCTTCTGCACGATACTCGACCTTCCATACTCTCTAGATAATTGTAACAGATCCTTCAATAACTTTTCTTCCGTGTGCCCCTTATATCAAAACCTGCTTCACGTTTACTATCGACGGATGGGATGTGTTTTTGTGACCGGAAGTACTCTTTGCGTATTATTTTTATAGGTATTTTTGGCTGATCCCACGCTGCCGGGCAAAAGACTCTCTGCTAAATTATTTAGTTTATCATCGTAATATAAGAGAGGAATAAGCATCCTAATTTCTACGTCTACTTTATACATAAAAGGTCTCTGAGTCTAAATTTGCTTTCGTTGTTTCACTAGGATGTAAAAATAACTTTTGCTATTTCCAAAAATGGAGAAAATAGCAAAAATGTTCTTTTTTTTGTAACCAGAGTCAGACAATCAATTGCTCGTAAATTTAAGTTTTCTTTGTTGCTTACGATATGTCATTTTTAAAACCATAGTCTTGATATAACTACCGGAATCTTTTTTATTAACTTCTTTATCTTCATACATAACTTACTGAAAAAAAGAATGTCTCAGCAATCAATCAATTCATCTACTTCTTCAACTGAAACCGAAGTCAAGGCCTACAGACAATTGTCTTACCAGAGCTTACAGCTATAGAAGGTCGGATTGCGTTTCGCCCATTCGAACCAAATAATTATGTCCCTACCTTTTCTTTCTGTCGCTTTAGAAAATCTTTGAAGATTAAACGAGTGGAGATGCTTTGCGTTGAATGTTATCCCTTTTTCACAGTTGTAATTTAAAATTTCAATCATTGTATTAAATACTGTACCGAGAGTCGCTTTATTGATTCCAAAAGCAACTCCAAATCCAAAATTCTGGTTGGATATGCCAATCGTCTAAGCATGATAGCCAATGCAAGGTGGCGGCCCAACAAAAAACTCTGGCGTGTGTGCTGTCTAAACAAAACTTCTGCGGAAAACCTAGAGCTCTAGATCCAATTTTAAACTGAAAGTAAAGCTAAACAAAGATTCACATACATCGCTGCTCAACGTAGAAATGTCCAGTGTTTGTCAATTACGTAAGGCGTAATTCGTCTCGTTATGCTCCAAACTAGCTAATAATTCGTCCTCTTCGTTAAGTCTTTCTTCAAATGTATTGGTATAGTTCTCGTAACTACGTGTGGTAGCGTATAAATAAAGGATTTGGGACATTTTATGTTAAAAAGTGAATAATAAAAGAGAAAAAGGCAAATAAAGCAAGAAAATGTGATGTACTCTCTCATAAAGTGCGTTTACAGAAACGGCAGTGCGGAAATAGTGCGTATTTTTACATATGACGTATTATTTATATTTCGAATGTGTAAATTGAAAAAAAATGCCCATACCTCTCTATTATACAATGGGTTCTACAAATCGTGCCTCTTATTAATACGGCACTCCTTTTATCGCACAACGGGACTTACCTCAAATTTGAAAAAATGACAGTTTTTTCTACCTTACAAAAGCCTTTTTTGTAAGCTTTACATACTTTCCGAAGATATATGTTTTCACCTTCTCTCCTTTGCAAAGTAAAATAATGCCACCATAAACCATCGGCACGACAGAATATCTTGGTTTTTATTAGGTCATATGGTACATGTCAAAAGGGGTACGCCTACGTTTTGGGTTGCCGTATAATTTTAAGATCTTCTACATTTACGAATTCTGAGGCTCTTACTAGGCCTCGCTGGACTTTTCATTAACAGAACTTGAAAGAATGGCAGAGTCTGTGATCAACTGTCGGTGTACCTAGCCCCTTATGACGTGGTTTCTGCGAATATTACAATTGTCAAAAAAGTACTCGTCTTCACAAACTCCAGCTATTCTTCTAATTTTTGGCCCTTTTTAAATATCGTAATTAATGGGTTTCATTTAAGCTCATGCATAGATGTCGCATGTGGCCATTCTAATCATTAAAACAAAACAGACTGAACGGAAACAATATACTCTTTCCAACATATATCGGTTAGTATAGTTCTTATGCTGTATCAAAAAAATCTGTGTTTCACTTACCATTTAAGAAATGACAGTTGTCACAAATGCAATAGTTAATTAGGAACTGGCAATGAATGTTAACATTTACAACGATAATCTCTTGATTGCTACAATTAGAGTTTTTCGTCTCAATTGGAGAGACAATAAAAACCCGAGTTAGTCCTATGAGAAACACCAATTATGTAGCCAATTGCTTACAGTAAGATATCAATTTAAGCGTAACTGCTAATATGGATTATTTTTTATTACACCCTCCTACATGGGTCATGCAATAAACTAGTTGGTATGGCGGACAACAACCTTATTTTTTTATATGCTACTACTATCATAATTGACAACCCAAATCGTACGTAATACAGGTGTTGGTTATGATTTCGGTGCTTTTTTCTATAGCAGAATGATCTTGTATATGGTTTCCCCAAAAAAGTGGAAAAATGTTACACAAAGCGTAGAAAATGCTCTTGTTTTTGTCTTATTTTTTATTTTCCTTTCAAACTAAAATAAATAAAAAACATTGATAAAGACAGAACTGTTAAAAAACGGTGGGTAATGCCTGGATGAAAAAGGTTTTTTATTTTTTGTGGACATTTTTAATGTGCCGCTTGAGGTCTGCTTTGCGGTCAAAACCGCGACCACAGTCGCTACATTGATATTCTTTGTCGCGATTTGGATTGTGCAATACAATGTGAGTTTTCAAATTATATTTGCGATTGCAAACAAAATCGCAAAACGAACAAGCAAACTCCTTCTTTTGTTTTTTGTTGCGCTGGGTTTCCGAAGAAACAGAAGAACTTGCTTTTCTTTTGTTTTTTGTAATGGTGACTGCTGCTACCGTGGTTGTTGCTGTATCTGCCAATGTTTCAGACGATAATGCTACAGTCGTAGCCGACGTTGCTGTATGGGAGCTGTCTGCAGCGGGCAGAGCAGGCATGGCTGCTTCAGCCAACTGCTCAAGAGTCTTGACTATTGAAATATCCAATAGTTTCAACTCATGAACAGTTGACTGATCCAAGCCATGTCCATACTCGCCGTTGCAGAACAACTCCAAACTGATGTTGTCTTGATTTTCATAAAAGTAGATTTCACCGTTATTGTGCATTGTAAAAACTTTAGGGAAAAAAGAAAAAAAAAAAGGATGGGAAACTTTTCGCGTTTTGTTTCTAATCCAGAGAGATAATTAAAAACCAGTCAATTCCGATTGGCCGATAAGAAACCGCGGTCTGAATTAAGCACTAGACTTTTTTTTTTTGGGAAACATTGAAGGAAGTGCAGAGGAATTTGTACGATGCCGATCCCATTCGCATGTCTGGAGTGAATCGCCCTACAACTACCACTCATTTTTTTGAAAAATTTATTATAATCACTATTCTGCTATTCATTTGGAATGAACTGAGTAGGCTATCATAAGCATGTTAAATTTTCTTATTCGCTTTGAATCCACAGGTTAATGCAAGTTACACTGTTTTCAGCTTTAGATGTTGTCGCTGTACGTTTGAACAACGTTTTATAACAGATTGGTTCGAAGCAAGAAAATTTTTGTTTTGCAGCTTCAATGGCATGAAACGTCGTTACGATACATTTTTTTTGTTTATATGGAGACGGAGTAACTGTGATTTATTAGTGATATTAAAAAAAAATAGTCTCAATTGTGTTTTTGGGTTTTCGATTTTAGAGTTGGTATTTTATTTTGTTATAATCAAAGTATGTGCACTTTGAAATTCAGAGAAAGTTAAAGCAGTTTTAGCGGAAGCCTTAGCAATGGCGGGAGTATACGCTGTACTCAGAGGAAATGGGAGGGAGAGATTGAAAGATGCCAGCATGAAGAATTGTTTCATGTTGAGATTTTGAAATCTTTTCGGACGCGACGGAGATAGTGGAGGCAGTAGTAAAAGGAGTGTCGTTAAAGACAAAGCCCAATGGCACAACCAAATTGATTCGAAAGTAGCAGAAAGAGCAAGAAGACTATAATCAGGAAGAACTGGCATTTTGGGTACGAAGCACAAAACGTATGAAGACTAACACGCAGAATATCGGTCGACAAAGTGATAGAGGGTGGGAAGACATGTTGCTCCCAAATATGATGCCACACGGACAGTTTTAAAGGACACTCCAACCAAAAATGATTAAGAGTTTTGGTTGGATATGAGCATAATTGACAAAGTGGTGTTGGATAGTACGCTGGCATAAATCTATGCAGAATAGATCTATGAGAAATTTTCTTATCAATATATCGATATCCGACATTGCGGCAAGAGTGTGAAAAGGGGAGATTCCAAAATTTAGACCGTTCCGTGGATAGAGTGGGTGCAAATGGAGAAGGAAGATAAGGATAACGTTGAGGATGTCATAGATTATAGTAAAGGAATCATCACATTACATAATAATGGATGATCAAGTATAAATATTCATGGCTCACGCATTGCCCCACTTGTTATCATCAGAACCGTTGGTGTCTGTGCACAAGGTGATCCACCTTGTGACGAGTAAAATATTATAATACCAAAAAAGTATAATACAATCCCATAGGCGGAATATTCGGTTACTGAATATTACACGTACTAAACTTTCTCTTTGGCATTTACCTAATGTCATCTACGGAGATGAATTCAGATCCTCACGTATTTTGTCTTTACTTTGTAAGGCAGGAATTACTTCATAACATATTTATTTAAGCAGATATTACGTATAGCATTATATCATATTCCTCTAACGCGTCACATATATTATCCGAAAGCCATCTAATCATTTTGTATAAATACCTGTAATTTTTGCTAGTAGACTTCCCTAATCTAAATTTTCTCGAAATAAAAGCTACACAAAGTTCTAACAGTATTTTCTTTTGTTACCTCAATTTAATTTTATCTCCATCCCAAACAGATAGATAGGTGAGGGAAAACACCATTGACGATAGATCTTCATGGTTAAAGGGTCAAGCGGAGAATTGGGAGGAGAAACAAACTGTAATGCAATTAGAAATGGAATGATATCCACTACCGAGTGATGGAGACTAGGGATGTAGTTGGAGGCACGGGAAAGAGGGATTAAAGAGCGAACAAAGGGCAGAAGTGCAAGCTCATTACTGGTCACTAAGTGGACCCACTGTCAAGTGAATAATAATAATAAAAAAATACCCTTTGGATACACACTGTTAGTAGACCCACTGTCTAGTGAATAATAAAAAAACTTTTATATACACACTGTTTACGGACCCACCGTCAAGTGAATACAAACCCCCCCCCCTTTGATATATTTTGTGCACTATGGAACTTTATGAAACATGTGAAAGTTTATTTTTTGATTTTTTTAAAGCATTTGGATAGATTCGTCAAGTCTCTATTTAGTAGCAATATGTTTTCATTGTACTTTATATTAGATCAATTGGGTCGTTACGATTGTTGCAATAATAACTTTATTTGAATACACATAATATTGGCCATCATATGCTACGTAAAATTTTTATATAAAAAGGCTGTACTACGGTTCAACATTTTATAAAATAATTTAATAGCAATCAAGGTACTATTTGTTCATGCCTTTTGTAGACGGTATTATTCTTGAAGCTGTCAACGTTGTCAATATTGTCAAAATTTTGTTTTGGTTTGATTTGTGTCTAGATCTGTTTTTATATCAAGTATTAACTCCCTTGATGTAATCTTATACGACCTCAAGATTATCTGCTCTCTAACATCTAGTGTGTAGGGCAAGTGTATAGACTTCAAACGTGTGAAAATGAAACCATTAAACCAATATACATTATCATTATTTTGTAGGAAGAGAAAATCATGCAAACAGTTATTGTTTTGATAAAAAGAAGATCAGGGCATTATTCGCCAACGAATGATGTAGTATCATCCTGACTTAAAAGTTTAGCAATCATTGAAACCTGGAACTTCTAAAAGTGTGAAGATTATTATCTGATAGTTATCAAAGAAATGGAAAAATTCTGTATACATTGTCCTGCGTGTGAACATGTAGAACATCGCGATTCTCGTTGACGATGGCGATTCTTAATTTGCAATGTGTAATCATCGTGTGAATTGCGATTTTCGTGAGATGACTGTCTAACAAGTATGTCGCTTTAAAATGGAATGTGTATAAATATCCTACTTCTCAAATATTTAGACATTATTTTCTTTTTAAAAATAATAATTTGGAAATCAATGAAGATTATGAAATAAAAACAAGAAAAATTGTCAAACTTTCAAGGCTTTATTAATCAAAATAAAGAGGGGTCTTTATATACACATAATTTCAGACATTAATAACCGATGGACTGATAACAATTGTAAGTATATTTATTCACATAATATTCAGATGTAATGATCCCGTACAGAGAGCCCATAATGAGATTGTCAATAACAATAGCAATAACATTCATCTTTAAACTGTGTATGTTCTGTAGTGCAATGTTCAGAGGCAATGGCATTCTTAGTACAGATGGCTGTGATACCTCAATGTGGCTGATGTAATCTTTGTATGTTTTCATATTAATGTATTTATTTAAATGTATGTATTGTACGTGTATGCAGGATGGTATAAGATCAAGCCTGTCCATAAAATAAATAATCAGTATTTAATATAAATTATTAATAGGAATTATATTTAGGACTATCAAATGTAAGATGTTAACGAGTGTAGATAGAGTTATATAAGTTTACAGCTTCGATCTCGACATGTGCACTACTAGAAAACGAGTTAGGCTTGCAAATAAAAAAGACTATGAAACCTTTCCCAGTGAAGGCTATGCTATTGAGGCTCACGACACTTACTCTTGAACTAAAGGTACAACAGCTCGAGTTTTAAACGAGACAAGACTATTACAAGGCTTATACATAAACGTTGTTATGCCTATCATGCTCATACAACATCTGAATACTGCTGAAGGCTGAGTGAATGGGACTATTGCACAAATTGAAAATATCGAAGAAGAAAACATTTGTCTCAGAATATCTGTAATAAATACAAATGGACAAGAAGCAGAAAAAAATACTTGGTTCAGCGCATCATGAGACATGTACCAGGTACAAGTTATACAAGATCCCAGTTTCCGATAGTACCCACTTTTGCCTCTACTATTCACAAATGGCAGAGTGCTACAATTGATTGCGTTGGTATACATCTTGAAAATATGCTTACTCATGGTCAAACGTATGTTGCTATCTCTCGAGTCCGAAAATCCGAGGATCTGTTCCTTTTTGGTGCTCATTTACCTTTGGCTGTTAGAAAAAAGTATGGTCGCGAAGCAGATGCAATCGAAGTTATTAGAAAAAAGACAAAAACAATCGATCAAACTAAATGAACAATTATTAATAACTATAACTATCTCTTATATTAAATATTCCACAAACAATAGATTATTACCATGTATACATATATCAACTTCATTCACGAGAAATTTTAATTCTTGATCACAAGTTCAAACAGCTAGCGGGTGATTCATAGTACAGTCTACTAGAATCAAGAGTCATAATGTTGAATGCTACTGCAATTTCTCGAGGACATAACGCAATTTTTGTAATCAAGTCACTACACCAGAACCCAATTGGGCAGTTTATTAAAAAACTTTATTGGACAGTGTGGATTAGCTTATTAGCTTATTAATATTCTATTACAGAGTAACGACGATTAGTGATTCGATTTTAATTTATAACGCATTAATGGAACATATGGAGACATTTTTAAGAAACCTTGACGACCCCGATAATCAACTCTATCAAAATAACACCATATTGCAAATGAACAAGGACAAACTTCGATTCGGAATAAAAAATGCCCATAAAAGGCTTGAAAGATATTACACCAAAACAGATGACAGTAACGTGTACTCAATTGCTACTACCATGGATTCAAGATACAAGTACCAGTACTGGAGGGACAAGGATTGACAAGAAGGTGGGTATCTTGAACAGACTGTGAATATGGTTACGGATGAGTGGGCTGAAAACTACAAGTTCGAGGCGTACATCACGATTCCCCCTCCTGCTCAAAATATGGATGACGATGAAAATTTTGGTTTTTTGGTTGGTGATCCTCTTCTGACAAGAAACGCTAGCAGCTCTGCTTTCATTGACAATTCAATTAGGTAAATCAAAGTTCATTGATAAACATAAAAATAAAAGTAAACTGATAATACTCTAGATCAAGGCAAAAAAGGAAGTTCGAAGAGGTTGCTGATGTATTTGAAAACTTGGTCAGTGGCAGTAGCCAGAAAAAATCGATATCTCAGTACGACACGGACATTTATGAGGACGATCTATCAAAATATCTTGCTGAACCCGTTCGAGTACGCAATCGAGGAAAGCAAAATATCACGATGACATACTGGAAGTATTCAGAAAGCATGTATCCAAACCTTGCTAAAATGGCACGCAAATTCCTTTCCCCGCCTGCTTCATCTTATTCTTGCGAAAGATTATTTAGTACTTGTAAGCATTTTCTTACACCAACTAGACCTCAACTAACTGCCGAGAGTCTTAAAGAAAGCGTTCTTGTCGTGATCGAGGCTATATACTTAATATATGACTCTATCCACACTTCTTAATTCTTCCACTTGATAATCCTAAATATAATTCTTCTTGATACGTTATATTAAATACTGATCATTTACTTTACGTACAGGCTTGATCTCATATCATCCTTCATACAAGTATAAGACATATATTTAAATAATAACATTAATATGAAAACATATGAAGGTTACATCAGCCACATTGAGGTGCCACAGCTATTTTTATTAAGAACTACATTTTCCCCTGAATATTGTGCTACAATACATACACAGTTTAAGAATGAATGTTATTGTTATTGTTATTGACATCTCATTATGGCCTTTCTATATGGGATCATTACATCCGAGTATTATCTGGAATAAATCTACCCACAACAGTCTTCAGCCCATCTGTGATCAATGTCAGAAATAATGTGTATATAAAGACCCCTTTTTATTTTGTTTAATGAAGCTTCAGTTTATTTTGCAGTTTGATAATTTCATTTTGTTAAATTTCCCATTTTATTCTTAATTCGCTATTATCACTCTCAAATTTCTCATTTTTTTTTATCAACCGTTATAACTTACTTTATACAACAAATTTTTATCTAAATGTCTCAAAACGACCGTTCCTCTTCTCTTTCCATTGGTTCCCCTATCGATGTTCATGGTCACCCTCTCTCTCCTGTTGGTGGTTCTCTCTCTTCGGTTGGTTCTCCAATCGATGCTCCTGCTGATGTTCCCACTGATGTTCATGATCAATCTTCTAACACTGAGCCTTTTGAAACTCAAGATGATTCCATGGAAGGCATTGAACAAACATTTGTTGAATCCACTGCGTTGAATGAACCTATTCAAGAAGTTAATGCAGTTAACACTCAACCTACTGGTGAACCCAAGCCTACCGGAAGTGATAACAAGATTGATGACATCAAGACCGCCATTTCCATCATTCGAGATGAAATTTTGGATCTCACTAGATATGTTGGGGTTGCACCCGAAAATGATCCTTCTTTAAACAACAAACGTACTCGCTTAAATCGTCGGACTCAGGATTTGAAGCTAATGAAGAATTGCTTGGAAGCGATGAAAGACACGGTGAAGGATACTATCCAAGTATCGAAGAGATCGTCAGTAGTTCCGGTCAAGTTACCAATGTTTTGCTGGGAAGGCCACGACAACATTCCTGGTGAGCATATCTTTGAAGATATCAAGACTTGTTTAACTCGTTTCACGGATGTTATGAATTGTCATAACCTGGACCTTGATGCCAACTTTTTGCGTTTGCTCCCACCTCAATTAACAAGTAATACACGAGTATGGTTTGAAGGATACCTCACCAAGTTTCGAACGGTCTTCCAAGTTGATCCTACCTGGGCCCGATTTTCTGCTGCATTCCAAGCTCGGTACGGCTTGAATGCTCAAGAAGAGCGTAATAACTGTGCAAGAGAATTGAATAATATCAGCATGCTTCGTGGTGAGTCGTTGGAATCATTTATTGACCGGTTCAATAGTCTTCGTCGTCGCGCAGTTGACCAGATTCTCCCTAAGTCAGTATTGGCCGAAAAATTTCTTTTCGCTCTGCCTGATAACCTTATGAATCAAGTATCTATTGCTACCGCCACTTTGCCTATTTACAAACAAAATGATGTAGATGTTCTTGCTGGTCTTGCTCGTGGGTTACTCAACCGCCTCTCCAAGGGTAAAATGAGAGCTGATTCTATGGATATCCCTGCACCTCGTACTCCCAAGCGCTCTGCCTTCTTGATGAACCAAAATGATGATGTACACCAGTTTTCGCGTCTTTCGAAGCATGCTGCTACATCCCGTAATAATCATACTCGAGGATCATCGTCTGGCCGAAATACTTCTCCTGTCTCTGTTGCTTCGTCTTCTGGCTCATCGTCTACCACAGGCATCCAACCAAGAGAATCATCAGGAAAGTTCTGTTCCTTCCACTGTGTAACCACGCACAACACCGTGGATTGCCATGCTGCTGCTGGAGGTGTACCTCGTAATAACCGCAGATGTCGCAAGTGCCAAGCAGAGAACTGGACGCCTCAACATGTTTGTAATACTTCTCGTGGTGGTCCAAATGTGGATGGTAACATTCGTTTGAATGCTATTAGTTTTTCGCGTACGTCTGGTAGTCCCCAAAATACCAACAATACCCGTATCAACCATACTTCTCCAGAGACAGCCAATATGTCTATTGCGCTGTGGAATGACTTCGCCAGTAATGCTAGCAATGATATGCCTAGTGATAACGGTGATAATCTTGATGATGACGAGATGACGGATGCCAACATGGTAGCTCGCCAAGCACAGCAATGTAAGTTTCATAACATTTTCAGTCACCCTCCGGCTAATAAATCTAACATGATCATTATTCCTATTATTATAGAAAACATCAAGACGTATGCCATCGTAGATACAGCACTATGGCGGATTATTTGTTTGACTCAAACAAATCTGTTCGTAAAACGTACAACTGTTAGTCGTTTTGCAACCAAATTTGTTCGAATTGTCAACAAGTGGTTTTGTTTTTTTTTTTCAGTTGTTTGCTGCAACCAAATTTGTTTGCAAAACGAACAACATTTGGTGGTTTTGCGACTAAATTTGTACGCAAAGCAAACAACTGAAAGTAACTTGCGGCCAAACTTGTACGCAACTCAACAAGTGGGCTTTTTTAGGAACAATGACAGATTTTTTTATTCTCAGCTTAATCCGCACATACTTTATCAAAATACACGTCATTTCTTAACGCTTTATTTTTTCATACTCTGTTTTTTTTATGTAATTCAAAGATTGCTTGCATTCCCCATCTTCGAGTCAAGCAATTCTGTAAAAATATAATGTGATATCACTTTGTAATGATTTTCAGCCAAGGTGCATCGGACAAAACCGACGTTACAAACACTATGACCGAAACGATAAACAACATACTTATGCTGGCCTGGACAACGCAAGATTACCTTTACCATGAGCCTGTCGTAATCTACAACTCCATGTGATTCAGCCACATCAATTAAAACCAGAGAGTCGCGTACGCTCTCGAACGTTGTTTTAAAGAAGAAAGTGATGGAATGGACATGAATTTGGCTTGTTAAATTGTTGTGATGGCTATAAAGGTAAAAAAAAAAAAAATCAGTGCGACTTAATAATGACCCTAATCAAACTTACTTTAGGTGGGATGGTGTGAGCATAACACAGTTATTGACTTTTTCGTTCGTTGTTATGATTTTTTAAAAAAGCGGAGGTGTACACTATATGATTGAACCAAGCCCGACCGGCACCATTAACCACACCACTACTTATACTGAGGGACTCGTAGTGAACGGAGTATACTCTCATGTAACATCTTTGTAGAACAGAAATAAACTGTCTATCAGACACACCACGAAAAAAGTTAGAAACGGGATATTCGAACAGAGGAGACCATAGCTCGGGTGTGATATTATTATCTGGATCAAGTGGAACAAAGTCATTCATTGTACGCCGTCTAAGTTCCAAGAGACTCAAAGTCTCTCCCAAATTGATATTTGAACTACCTACGTGATCATATAAAGCAAAACATCCAATAACATTTTCAGTATTGACACCAGCATTTACCTTGGATTTAATTATTTTTATAATACGGCCAATCGTTCTTTCCATTGAATTACCCGAATAAGCTTTTAAGACCCCTAGCTTCTCAATCATTATTAGTATATGGGTTAGATAATGTTGAACAGGTTTCGATGCACCAGGTCGAATTCGTTTTTGACGTACGTTATGCAGCACAAAATTGTTCTACTACTTTAACGTACAAAGTATTAAAATAGTCACATACCCAAATAAAACGTCTTCGTTATGCCAAAACCCCCTTTTTCTTTTACTTTTTTCCACTTTTTTAAAGAATAAACTTTGTAGCCCTTGTAACTTTTTTTTTTTTTTTTTGCTAATGTATTGCATTCCTGTGCTAATGAAATTGGTTTTCTATTTAGTATCCATAAGAAGTTTATTTTTTATTCCAACGCCTTCGGTACTTTCTGCTTCCATGTTATATGTAAGTGTTGTTCTTTGAAATCTGTTAGACCTACTCTAATTACCACTTCTTCTGTAAGCAGGCGAAAATAGCCTTAAACACACTTTTGGCACTCGAGACTTGAAAACTTTATAGTCATAAAGGGAAAGCAAGTTTTGGTCATCGTAAGTTTTTCTTGATTGCCTGCTTAAATTGAAGAAACTGATATGTTCTACCTCAAGTATTTTTAGATACATCAGCCCTTTTGCACTACTTTTTCCATCTCATCTTGAAGCTCTTGTTATGTGCGTTCTATCCAAAGATTACATGGTACGCGTCTTAAGCTTATACATTTTTTGTTAGTCTCTCACCTACGTAACTTTAAAGAGTTTTCTGTTACCCGTTGCTTAATTATTTTTGAGCCTAAGTAAGATACCATACACTTTATACTGCTCGTTTACTTAACTAATCGTTTTTTTTTTAATTGAAGCATCTTTCAACCTCAATTATAAAAATCTATCACTTATTTAGACGTTTCAATGTAGTAAGCAGGTTATTCCAGCATATTTTACGTAATTGTATTCTGGTTTCAAACATAAACGAATGATGTCGCTGGTATATCAAATGGTAGCATGAGATCTCTATCTTCCCAAGCACTAGTTACGGAAAGGATGCTTCTATTTAGAACGATGTTGAATATATCTTTAAAACGTTCACATAATAATAAAGTATTTATATTGAATAATATTGAATAAAGTTTTTATTCGTGGAAAAAAAAAGGGGGACAAATTTATACGAGAACAACCAAGTAATTTGGCTGTTTAACGAACAAAGTGGTACAAAAACAAACAACTCTTGTACGTTTTGCAACTAAAGTTGGTTGAATAATCAACAACACTTGTACGTTTTGCAACCAAAGTTGGTTAAATAATCAACAACTCTTGTACGTTTTGCAACTAAAGTTGTTTAAATAATTAACAACACTTGTACGTTTTGCAACCAAAATTGGTTAAATAGTAAACAATAAACTTGTACGTTTTGCAACCAAAGTTGGTGACAGCAGACAACACTTGTACGTTTTACAAACAAATTTGGTTATTTAACAAACAAGTCAACTTGTACGCTTTCAAACAAATTTGTACGCAAAAAATTGATGCCAGCTATTTTTCAAACAAGTATTTACCTGTACAACTTGTACGTTTTGTCACCAAATTTCGACGAATCGTTACCAAGTTTTCCGCCATAGTGGTTATTTGCAGATTCAATTAACTTGGTCATTGTTGTGTCGGTTAAACTATCATCGTTGTTTGCGATCTGAGGACTAATTACTGGACTTGAGGTTTTTATAGTTGTTGCAGGAAGAGGAGGTGTTTCAGAGAAAAAATTCGCCTCGGATTGATCTTCAATCTGTGGAGTAGGTTCAATAGGATCAATGAAATCAGTGACGTCGTTTTCAGACGTGGGTGGTAAAATAATTTTTGGTTGCAGAACCTGGTTTCCAGACTCTTCCTCGAAGTTACGCCATTCCCTTCTTGTTTCAGTGGGATTAAACCAAGGCTCATCGGGTTTTGGACCATTAGCAGCTTTAAGGCGATCGACATGAACTAGTGATTTTAACGGTTCACCGGCGAAAGTTTCCAATTTATACGTACCATAATCCGGGAAATTCTTGACTACCATGTAAGGACCTTTAAACGTGGGTTCTAAGCCGTACTTGCCCTCATTAGTCAACATTACCATGTCACCGACCTCAAACGAAACAGGTTTAATCGCAGCATCCCAACGAACTTTATCTTTCTTAGCCATAGCTTTCATACGAAATTCGGCAGCGGCACGGTCTTGACCAAGGGCAGCTAGTTCGCGAGAAGTGAAATCGGCAACGGTACGAGGATCATTGAACACCGTAGAATCAATATAGGGGCGCATAATATCACCAGGTAATTTAGGTTGACGACCATATGTGAGGTAATAAGGGCTAAAACCTGTAGTAGAATGAACGCGAATTCGACACGCCCAAAGGGCAGCATGGACAAAGTCGTCCCAACGATGAATAGCGCCATTGGTGAATTTTCGTAGCATAGGTTTAATGATACCGTTGAATCGTTCGACCTTCGAATTGTACGCGGATGGTAAGCACTTGTTAGTTTATGATTGATTCCCACACGTTTCTGATATTCTTTCATCAGTAGACTACAGAAATTTGATCCTCTGTCCGTGGCTAGTTCAGAAAAAGTACCGAAGTTCATGACTATCTCTTCGTAAAGGAAATCAGCAACATTCTCAGTAGAAGCAACAGGCATAGCTCGGGCCACACACCAATTTGTTGCGTAATCAACACCAATAAGCAACCATCGATTTCCTTTGGTGGATGTTGGTAAGTCTAAGAAATCTAAGTGCCAACGATCAAATGCTGAAGGAACTTTTAAAGGGTGCATTACGTCCTTATGGATAAGACCTTTTCGGCTGCTCAATTGACAAGAAGGGCAGAGCTTTAACCAGTCGATAATGTCTTGCTTCATACTTGGCCACCAAAATCGCGTTTGCATATAGTGTAGTGTGGTTTTTATACCTGCATGACCTAGGGATCCATGATATCTTGCCAGTTTATCCGCACGTTCTTCGAAAGGGAGATAAGGTACCTTATGTGTCTTGTCATCGTTTGGGAGTTTGACGTGTCTATAAATGCGATTTGAAGAGATACTGAAGTTATTCTGTTCTTTGTTTAACAGGTTGTTAATCTCCTGTGATTTTACCTTATCCCGTGACAGTAACAGTAATGGCCAATCCGCACGAACCAACGGAGGTAATGTATCCCAAGCAGCATACAACATATCAGGCTCTAACGACTCTTCTTCAGGTGCCATATCTTCGGAAGCATAATTCATACGAGAGAGAACATCCGCAATTTCATTATCCTTACCAGCCTTATAGACGATAGTGGGACCCATGGCTTCAATTTCATTAATCCATCTAACTAAACGACTTGGCGGATTTTCCTTTGTACGAAAGTATTGAAGTGGCATGTGATCAGAGTATACCGTATATCCAGCAGGACAGCCATCAACGTAACAACGCCATTTTCTTAATGCATGAATGATACCTAAAAGTTCCTTTTCCTGAGCAGGCATAAGAGACTCACTCAAAGTAAATTTTTGAATTTGAAACAGATAGGGTGCCAAGGTAAAGCTGGGTCATCGTCAGATTGATATAAGACAGCTCCACATCCACGGTCAGACGCATCGACTTCAATCTTGAAAGGTTTGTTCATATCTACAATTTTCAGGACAGGGTTAGACATCAGCACCTTTTTAAGAGTATCGAAACTGGTTTGGCATTCAGGACTCCACATAATAGGACGCTTTTTATGGCCAGTGCCACGAGTAAGATCAGTGAGAGGTGCTGCAATAGCGGCAAAGTTTTTAATAAATCGCTTGTAAAATTGTGCAAACCCAATAAACTGTCGGACTTCTTGAACGTTTGTTAATTTTGGCCATTTCTCTAACACTTCCACCTTCTCCGGGCTTGGTTTTACGCCATTACGGGAAATATGGAAACCCACAAAAGTCAATTCCTTTTTACCAAAATTACATTTCTTGAGATTCACAATGAGTTTCTCCTTCTTGAGTAATTCCAGGACATGTCGCACATGTTTTTTATGGTCTTCTAACGAGTCACTCCAAATAAGAATATCGTCCAAATAGACTAGTGCAAATTTATCCAAACAGTCAGCAAGGACATTATTCATGAGTCTTTGAAAAGTCGGTGGTGCATTTGACAGGCCAAAGGGTAGGACTAGAAAAGCGAATTTTCCATACCGGGTGTTGAAAGCTGTTTTGTCTACATCTTCGTCTGCGATTCGTAGTTGGTGATATCCAGATTTTAAGTCAATACTAGTGAAATATTTTGCGCCTGCTAGACGTTCTAGACATTCATCCGGACGGGGTATACTCGAGGAATCTCTAATGGTTAATTTATTCAACGCTCTGTAATCAATGCACATCCGGAGTTTACCAGGTTCTTTTGATCCAAGTTCAGGTTTCTTTCGCACAAATAATACAGGAGCCCCCCAGGGTGAACTGCTTGGTTTGATTAATCCTAATGCCAATAGTTCTTGAATCTGCTTCTTTAGTTCATCCAGTTCTAAAGGTGACATTTTAAATGGAGGTCTTGAGATGGGCCTTGCATCACCTGTATTGATAATGTGCTCAATACCGCGATCGGGAGGTAAACCAGGTAGATCAGTCTTGAATATTTCGCTAAAATCTTGAATTAAAGAGTCCCAATATTTGTCGTTATCGGTGCCATTTAACGCCATATCATTTGGAGAACCAACATCCCGTATACAAAGCAAAAATCCATTCGCACCCTTCTTTAGATATCTGTCAGCTTCCTTGTGGGAAATTAAATAACTAAGATCAGATACAGAAGTGAGTGACGAATGATTATAATATGCATTTGTTTGTGGTTTTAATAATGTACTTCCCTGATTGATAGACCAAGTATCGGTATCCCAATCTGGTTTAGGTTTTTCTTGTTTAAGCCATGATCGTCCCAGAATGAGATCAAATTTGGTTGGAAACACGTATGCCATAATAGTAGAAAAATAACCGTTTAGATTCACCTTCAAATTGATTTTGTATTTGATTTCAGATATCTCTCCACCTGCAGTTTCCACCTTTCTGTCAAACACCGGAATAAGTTCTTGTTCATTTCGAATTACATGAGGTGATACATAATTTTCGCTTGCTCCGGAGTCAATCAATACTTGTATGTCTCTATCGTAACATTTACCATTGTAAAGTGGAAGAACAGTGCCCAACGTATTCAGTTCCGTCAAATGGTTAAATTCTTCATTGAGATTATTTGTTGGATAGACAATAGGTGTTAACTCCGTGATATTAGGGTGATAGTTTTGAATACTTGTTAGCTTATCCGTCTCAGTTTGAGGTGTAAGAGTAGGATAGTTTAATGTTTCACTAGACTCGAGAACATAAGGGTCAAAATCAATAAGTTTATTAGAATTATTTTTAGATTTTGTGTCACCGTTGTCATCATCCATATCAATTAAGTTGATAGAAAATCCATGTTTATGATGTCTATTTTCATCCATCTTCTTGATTGCGTTCAATCTTTCCTTACAGAATCTTTTTATGTGACCATTCTTATTACAAAAAAAAACAACGACCAGGAGAACCAGAATTTCCACCACGATGACTTCCATAACCACCACGTTGACCATAACCACCACGTTGTCCATTATAACCACTGTTGTGTTTTAAGGTAAAGTAAAAATTATAAAAAGACTATAGGAGTAGTTTGAGACTGTTTATAAGATGTCTTTATTAATAAATAAAATGTACGAGTATTTATATAAAAGACTGTCTGCTGTGTT
>JAEPRD010000228.1:0-37855 GCA_016758985.1 Mucor saturninus | reverse complement strand
ATATAAAGAACCCAATTTATTGTATAATAAAGACATTAGTTTATTTTTGCAGTTTGATAATTTTACTTCGTCAAATTTCTTTATTTTTATTCTTAATTCGTTGCTTTATCTCTCGAATTTCTCACTAACTTTAAAGACATGTTGATTATTTACTATCACCATATTGTTACATCATGATCCAATAAGGCGCTTAATATTCTCCCGAGAACTATCCCAGTTCTTTATATAAATATTTATAGTTTTTTCTCATAGACCATCAATACGTTTTTTAATTATATTTTTTTTCGTCCAAATAAAGTGGTAACCAAGTTCTAACAGTATCACTTTTGGTTTTACTTTGATTTTTGTTCTCCATGCAAAACACTAGACTATTTGAATGGGAAGCGTTGTTAGCAATGTAGATAACAAAAACGTAAAACAGAACGCTTCAAGGTGGAAGTTAAGTGCCTTACATAGAAGCAAACAGCGTTAAAAACGCATTGGAGTTAATAATAGAAGATTTTCTTGACGCTAAAAACAAAGTTCGTATCGTTAATAGACACACATATTACATTGGGAAATACGGTTACCATATATTCATAGTATTTTTTTAAGTGAATTTAAGAAGAACGAAAGGAAGAAAATGTAAAAATTAAATATTGGGCTTTCGCCAGTTTTATTCGGTTTCGTGACCTAAAATCCGAATTTTATCTAGTGTATGAGAAATTCGAGAGATGAAGCAACGAATTAAGAATAAAAATGAAGAAATTTGACGAAGTAAAATTATCAAACTGCAAAAAAAAACTAATGTCTTTATTATACAATAAATTGGGTTCTTTATATACATATTCAGGGCTGGCTGAATATCAATCATTTAAGTGAAACCTGTCAAATATACAATAGGCGTATTGTCAATTAAAGATCGAGCGTCTCATGGTAACTTCGAGAATCTTGTTATTGACAAGCGATCGTATCATTGGATTGTATTATCTGGAATAAATGTATGACTATTGTTTTCTATATTGATAAGTAATCAATGCGTAGTAAAATAGAGTGTAATAGCATGTATTTGATTTTAAGAGTAATGCAATAATGATTTATAGAAAGGTTATCAAATAAGAAAGAAAGAATTGATGATAGAGTTATATCTGTATATAAGCTCTATCGCAACAGTGTATCAGATAGACAATTTATCTCTGCTTTACAACGGCACTACCGCAGAACATATCCCGGTTCCCACGAGCTTGTCAACACAAGTAATAATAGTGTAGTCAATAGCGCCATCGGACCTGGTTTGATGATATTGTGTATATCTCCTCTTTTTCAAAGATCATATCAACGAGCCCAGAAGAGGCAATAACTATGTTTTGTTTGCTGCATCCCACCTAAAGTAAGATTGGTTGTTTATCGTCATTATTTAATTGTACAGACAGTTTTTTTCAAACCTTTATAACCACTACAACAATTTAACGAGTCAACTTTATGTCGGTTCCATCACCTTCTTTTTTGAGACCAAATTTGATGGCGTGAATGATTTTCTTGTCTTAATTGACGTGGCTGAGTCACATGGAGAGGTTGATTACGACAGGTGTATGCCGAAGGTGGTCTTACGTCGCCCTGGTCAACATAAGAATGTTGTATGTCGTTTCAAAGATATTGTTTGTACCGTAGGCCTTGTCCGATACACCGTGGCTGAGAATTATTACGAAGTCATATCGCATCACATTTTTAAGGAATTGCTATACTCGAATATGGGGAATACGAGTAATCTTTAAGAAATATAAAAATAAAAATAAAAATAAAAATAAAAATAAAAATAAAAATAAAAATAAAAATAAAAATAAAAATAAAAATAAAAATAAAAATAAAAATAAAAATAAAAATAAAAATAAAAATAAAAATAAAAATAAACATGGACAAAATGATGTGAATGAATCTTAAACGCCGAGTAAACGTCTGGTTGAGAATAGAAAATCGTGACACCAGAATTGATAAACAAATCTGCAATCAACAATTGTTGAATAATTTACCAAAGTTGTTGGCCAGCAACAATTCTTTTTTATAAAAAAAAATGGTCAACAACTCTGTTGACAAAATCAACAACAGTTGTTGATTCTTTCAACAAATTTGTTTACAACAAACAACAAATGCGGTATAGTGTGATCAAAAGTCAACAAAATTGCAGGTTGTCCGGTCGTTCGATACAGTTGAAAGACGAACAAGATGTTACTTGAATAATTCCGGAGATGGTAGAGGAAACGAGAATACTTGTCTGCATGACAACAAAAAGACAATTGATTTGCATATTAAAAGAGTAATTGTACGAAGATACATTTAGTGATAAAATGTTCAATGTAACTTCTTTCTTCTTTGAAAAAAATAAAGAACTTCATTTATCACCTCAAATTAAATTTATGCATTAGATAAACGCCAAAAATATATTTGTTTATCCAAACAAGATATTTACTTGAAACAGTAGTTAATCATATTAATTCATCTCAGATTTGTAATGATGACTTAATACTGTTTATGCTTTTATGTAAATTAAATATCATCACAAAATAGCTTTTATAAGCAAATTTACGTTCACTACTTCTTCTAACCTTCCGCGATTTATGTATATTTAATTGCAAAAGATATGAGCCGGGATATACCACCAAAAGATAGTACTGTCATCAAGCTAAACGTTGGTGGCATAACCTATCACACTACTTATGGAACTCTAAAAATGTCGCCTTATTTTAGACAGCTCTTATTTAATGGTACTGCTGGCCTCGATAAATTGGAAAACGGCGAAATTCTAATCGACAGAGATGGATATTTGTTTAATCGTATTCTGGAATACTTACGTTGCTCTGAAGTATCTGATAATGAGTTGGAGGAGCTTCGAAATGAAGCGGAATTCTATATGTTAAGAGAAATGATCGAATGCATCGATAACATGCTGGTCCAACGGTCATACTCTGTCAAAAAAGAATACATGCTTACAACTTTAGAGGAGTTGAAACAGCTTTTCTCCTTGTCATCCAAAAACGAAAACGTTGGTATAGACCCACTTTATAAAGATTACGAGCTTATTTCTGTTGTAGATTATGCAGAGCTAAAATTAAAGTGTACCCGACATAATGAATTTATAAGCGAATGCCAGAAGAAAGACCGCCGAGACTGTCACCAGCATGTACAGTTGGATGGCACATATCAAGTCAGCAAACTACTCGTTGCCAAAAAATTGGATACAAACCCGGAGAGAGCTCAATAATTAGTATTTCCATATATCCATATTGTCATGTGCTTTAAAATAAATAACAGTATTTTTCAAAAATCAACTCGTGGATTGGTTCGCAATTTATCATACACGGCTTATAACCAATCACATAAAAATAACGATGGATAATATACAAGTATTATGCAGACCCGAGACACCAGATATTATACGAAAGTAACCTTACAGATAGAGAAAACAAAAGAGGTTAAAGTGAAAACATTCAATTATGTAGTCCACTCATTGGAGTTGGTTAATGGCTTTCTGCTTCAATTTTTTTCGTATCTTAATTCTATCAATACACTGAATTTTTAAACGCTGCAATATTTGTTTATTTATCGTTTAGCTATAAAACATCAACATTGGTTTTTATATGTGGCTATATATGATGCTAACAGATAAGCTTGATAATGCAACTCACTGGCCCGGATGTGATTTTTTTGATATCAACAACATAGTGACTTCTTTACCCCCATCAATCTGATTAATATCACAGCATCTGCTTTGATAATAACTATTGTTTTGACATGTTGAGTAAGGAGTTCTGTGTTGACCACATATCCATTGCAGAGCTTTGAATTTTAACGTCGAAATCAGTTCATAGTTGTCACTGAATGAATCGATGGTAACCTCTGAATTATCTGGTGGCAAAGAAGATAATTTTTGTAACTCTTCAAACGTGATAAGTTCATATTGTTTCTGTCTGGAGTGCTTCTTCTCATGTGAAATTTGCTTAATGTTTTCGACCATAATTTTCATTTTATAAAACTCGGCTTCATTCTGCAGCTCCTCCAAATTATCCGAACAAATGTCATAGCTTCTTAAATATTCCAAGATATCATTAAACAAATCCCCATCTCTGTCAATAAAAAGTTCACCGTTCTCCATCACATCGATTTTTTTAGTGCCATTATCAAGTCGTTCTTTGAAATAAGGAGATAACTTTAAGGTCCCATAAGTTGTGCAGAAAGACATTCCACCAACGTTTAGTCGGATGATTTGGTCATTGGTGTTTAAAGTCTTCTTTATCTGTTCGTTTGTTTTTTCCATTCGGAAGAAGAGTAAATAAATAAAAAAATATTATATAAAAGCATCCATTTTAAGTCTTTTTGTTTTTCAATCCAGTGAGGTACACGGACTAAGAATATGTTGCACATATGTTAAATAAATTGCCTAAATTTGCTTTTATCCTTCTAATCTTGCAGACTTCTTAAAAAATTATGGATAACGGACTGAAGGGGATGTTGTTTATTTATCAAGTTAATAAAAAACAATACTGTATCAGCCACGCTGGTGTTACCGTTACATGCTTTCAACCAGAAGTATTCTAAGGCTTAATAACTAAGTTATAAAGCAAGTATAAAGGAAAGCTAATGTAGTATAGCATTACATTTATTATGAATGCTCTTGGATCCCAAATGCTAGGAGTTGATGGGTTTTATTTACTGTAGGTATAGTATGTCTAGCTTATTCTGGCAAAAATGGACCTTTCTAGGCCCCGCAATAACAACATGTAGCCAAAAATATATCAATTAATTATGTAACCAATTGAGTATAATTAGCGGATAAAAGAGTCGGTACAAGGTTTTTTTATTTTATTTTTTATTTTGGTCTTCTTATTATTCAAAAATTCGCTTAAGTCGTAATGGGTGAAACTCCAATGGAAAATCCAATCGTCAAGATAAATGTAGGTGGAAAACCATTCTACACTAAACAGAACACGTTGGTGCAATCAAAATATTTTGAGGTGTTGTTAGCTAATAATATGGATAAAAGAATTTATGTTGGAAAAAACAGCGATGAAATCTTTATCGATCGTAACGGAGACATATTTCGACACGTTTTGCAATACCTTAGACTTGGTAAAATTTTCGTTAAAGAGGAGAATACATTAAAGAAAGTAAAGATTGAAGCCAACTATTATGGGTTAAGTGACTTGGAAAATCAGGTAGATGCAAGAGTTAAGTATTTATCAGAAAGTAAGGATCAATATATGTTTATGGATTCTGATAAGCTGCTGGAAGAGTACATGGAGAAATTCAACCCTTCCTCTGAAAAAAGCACAACTCAAAAGGCCCCCAAATCTTTGCAAGTCATCAAATGCTTTGATACAGTCGAAAAACAAACAAAGTGCTTTTTGCCGCATACAGCAAGCGAAAGCTGCACCCATACAAATCACAAAACCATTGAAGTTCCTGTAAAAAAAGCAATAGTCAGACGTTATGCATAATAAAAGTAAGAATGATTGTGGGAATCAATTTATAAGACTTGCAATAAATACGTGTGCTTTTGTTTTCAATGTTTCATATCTTTATGTCTAAATATCATCATAAAGATAATGTGTGTGTAATTAACCCTACAAAGCCCTTGTCTTTTCTTCAATTCAATTTCGACATGTATTTCAGTTTTACAATTCCACGCTTTTACAAGTCTTTTGCCTTGAATTTGGCTAACTTTTTCCTTCTTTTTGTCATCCATTAATGATAAATAACTCGTTAATTGGCTAAATGTTATGAGAAAGCAAACCTATCACTTTGACAAACTATTTAATTATACTTGAATATGGCACTTTATTTATCATTAATTTAGCAGGTTAAAAGATGCAAATAAACAATGCATACACCAGTTTCTAGCATATACATGGACGTATTCTTTTAAAGCAAAATTTACAAACAAGTAATAGCTAATTATTGAATCAAAACTTTAATTAATGCACACATTCAGATTAAATAATTTAAGGTGTATAAAAAATATGGTACGCACTGTGTCTGGTTGATTTATTTCCAATGTTTACCTCACTTAAACTACATAAAATTATTTTTACATCAATGACCACAGTTTGATTCGTTTTATGGGAGCGTTTTTTTTTTTTAGCCGTCAGTTAACATGAGTTCGCTTTCTGGCACACAAATAGCTATCTTTTTTTTATCTTAACATCTGGTTCTTAAACAATTTGTAATTGACGCCTCTGTGTTTCCTCAGCTTTTATACTTCTTGTTTATCTTAAGTTTATAATTTCTTATGCAACAACTACTTAATGTTCTTCATATTTTCACATTCGACTCGAATCTCATTATCATCGATCTATCATATGCATGTCAAAGATATGATTTGAATATTTATAAGGCTTTAAAGAATATATATTACATTTTATTATAAAATTAAAGAAAAATTAAAGTATCACTAAATCACGGCACTGTGTTGCGATCGTATCAATTTTATAGCCTCGACATGGCCATAATGTGCGGCTTTTTTGTACCATTTGACTGCAGTGTCGATTGATTTGGGCACACCAATTCCATTTTCATGGTACAATCCCAACGTATAGTATGTCTTTGCACTCAAAGACTTGAACCTGTGGACTTGTTTGGCTAATGAAGCGGCCTTTCTTGCCCAAAGATACGCCTGGCTATCCGATTGTTTCAATGTATTTGTCTTGAGTGATCCTGTGAGATACCAACCTGAAAGAGCTAAACATGCCTCTGGATAGTCCTGCTCGGCAGCTAGAGTATACCAGTATATAGACTGAGGTTCATCTTCCGCACAAAAATGCCCACATTCATAGCATTCACCTAGCTTAGATTGACTGGGAGCATAACCTAGCCTTGAAGCATTGTGCAGTAGCTTAATTGCATACACGGGATCAGGAATCATGCTTGTCTCGTCGCACTCTTTTGTAAGTTGAACCATAGCTAAGGCATGCAAAGCGTGAGGTAATGCAACTCCATCTGTACCTCCAATTGTTGTAACATCATCACCGGGTACAAAGGGAGCCATCGCAGTAGATGCAGCTCTTTGTAACCAAACCACAGCTTCACGTTTTGATACCGGATTTCCGCAATATCCGCGCATCAAAATTACGCCCAACTTGTACATACTGGGCACATGGGATAAATGAGTAGCTTTTCTATAATAAGCAATAGCACGACCACCATCTTTTTCTGTTCCAATACCTAGTTCGTAACAAACAGCAGTTCTATAAGTGGCCTCTGGATGGTTTTGTTTCGATGCTTGGTTGTACCACTGGAATGCACGATAGTGATTGACGGGCCATCCTAATGCACCCATACCATAGCAGCATGCCAAAAGGAATTGTGCTTCTGCTTCTCCGCCTTGACCAAGATTTTGACTGGAATTTGCCAATTGTTTCAACATTTGTCTTGCTTCCATAACCATGGCTTCGCCTAAGGTACCTGGTTGTTGAGCGTGATGGGGTAATAAAGTAGAAAACAAATTTTGATTCTTGGCAGGTTCAGGAGATATTAGCGTGTTGTTTTCGGGGTCAGCTTGCCATGCACTTTCCATAAGGTGTAAGCAAAGAGCCAATTGAGATTGAGGAGTACCTTCTAAACGTTCCGTCTCACACAAAGTTTTGACTTGTTCAATAGAGTCCGGAATACTCCATTTATCATGAAACTCACTTCCACAAGTGACTGTGGATCCAGCAATGGATGGGCCACCCCCAATGAAAGAGCGATGTAATGCCAATATTGAAGGTAACAAAAGATTAGTAGGTAATTTTTCGAGAGATGGTGCCGCTTTTTCTTCCATTTCGTTAAGGGAATCGGTTGACTGTATAAATTCTTGTACCATATTAAGGAGAGAGCTACTGCTACTACCTCGTGCCTCCTCCTGCAGAAATATATCCATGGGTACAGTATCAATATTTTTTAAGTCTGCGGTATGGGGCAAGTCTATTTTGACAGATTCCTCACTTTGTTGATCTGTCATCATATCAATTTTGGTAGAGGTTCGCGAGTTGGTTTTAATTACCGACTTCAATGGAGACGAATCAATCTCATTGGCGTTCTTGACTGCTGCTATGGGTGGATTATCTTGGCTACGATTAAACGGATGAAATTGTTTCCATCGACTTGATAATGATTGCATCGAAATAAGGTAATTTTTTAGTAATAATAATAATAATAATAAAAAATAGAGAAAAAGAATAGCAACAAGGAAAATAAAATAAAATCTCAACAAAAAATTAAAAAAGACCAGGCAGTAAATATATGATGTAATGCTACAAATAAAATAAAATGTATTTTTATTCAGAGAGGTTATTTTTTATTCGTCCTCTTCTGGTACCCAAGATGTGGAAATAACTTCCTTTGCCACGGTGATCTTTTGGTCGTAATCTTCAATTAATTTTTGGATCTTGGCTACTTTGGTTAATAAATAACGAATTCGAGTCTCGATCTCTTTAGGAGGTCGATTGGTGGCATTAATATTTGTTAATTTCTCGATAGTATCTTCTAATTTTGCCATTTCTGTTTCGGATTGTTTCTTAAGTGTCATGTTGGATTCTACTTCCATTGATGCAGCAAAAACCGTATCTGAGACGAGTCGGTTGAAAACAGTATAAAAAACAGGTTTACCGGGTCTGATAGAATCAGCACGACCTATAATATCATGTTTAACCACTGCAGCAATTCAATAATTTTGATTGCTTTACCTTCTTTTTGAACAATGGTAATCAATTCTGCTCTCTCCATAGCCTTTAATGGTGCTTCTGCACCCAAAAATACTGGGCTCCATCTTAATTCATCATAATTGATCTATGGAAAAAGGTATCACTATTTTGGGTCTACAACCAACAAATAAAAAAATAAATACATACGCTTATTTTGTTTGTTAAAAGTTTAACAATCGTCCAGAATTGAATTGGTGTCCACTCCAGCTTTTTATCTTCGTCCCATGATTCTCCGAATCCATATTTACGGATATCAATCAAGTTTCGTGTAACAATATCCTCAAATGCAGCTAACCGAATAGAGTTAAGAAAATAAATAAATGATACATGAACCTGTTTCTCTTACTTTGCGCATCCATTTTCATCTTCATCTTCTGAACCAAGAGCTCTAATTCAGTCAAACGTCCACCTAAAGCAGCAACGACATCTGGGAGATAAGGATCTTGTACTTCATTGCCGAGTTGCTTGTTGATAAAAGTCATAGCCATTTCTGGAGGCGCATCTGAGAGAGCAATATTTGAGAAACTCTTACCGGGAAGAGCCTTTCCAAGTGTCTTCATCACACTGGCATTTGATGTAACGATTACCACATGGGCAATACCATTCTCAATCAACAAGGCAGCCCATTCTGCCAACTCTTCCCATAATACTGCATTTTTGGATGTTTCTCTGCACATGTAATTATCAATCACAACAATAGGAATACTCTTTTCGTCCAACTTAATTTCATCCTTTTCATCCGTCTTCTCTACTAAATGCTCCTTGTGTCCAACGAATAAACTCTGTACGCGTTCCCAGAAACTTTCGTGGTCAGCTTCCTCTTCAGCACGTTTACGTTCTTTTTCGGCAGGTTCGACATCTCTTAAAGCAATAGCGACAGTTTCTAAAATGTTTTTCATTTGTGAATCAGGGGAAGAGGAAAGTCCAGTTTTTTGGCCAGTTGTGGCAGCCACGACTGTATCAATCAATCCACTCATCGAAGCAGCCCACGTGAATACAGGGAAATAACCTACTTCTTTAGCTAAATTCTTGGTCATTTCCGATTTATTTCTTGAATTGGCCAGGTCCTCACAATCAATAAAGATTTTGTTCCTATTTTTAAACTTTAGGGTTCACTTCTTTCCTTCCCCATTCATTCCCTTACTTTCTATCCTCGATGGCAGATTTTACTAAAGCTGATTTACCACTACCTTTGTGGCCGGTCACCAGAACAAAAGTTTCTGGAGTCTCAGCAAGCCAAGATTTCAATTTATCGGTCTTTTCAACATCATGAGCCCAAATAGACGAGCCTTCTATATGTGAACCAGAACCACCGGGAATCAAACGAGCCCAAGTTTCACTACGCAACCAGCGATACAATGCATATTCTTCAAGATTGAAACGTTTTGTGACCTTGGAGGTGATAAAAAAGACTCGGATGGGATCAAATACGATATAGGTTATACCTGCAAATATAGCCGCAAAGAGGGGTACGGTAATACGAGGATGGCTTACCAACCATTCTTTTACAACATTTGTACGTAACTGCCTTTCATACAAAACATTCAACCTTGTACCATCAATATAATGTCCGTGTAAACAATTACGCGCACTCGTGGCATAACGGATACGTGTAAATTGGACAATGGCATATCTTGCTGGATCCTTGGCGATATGAGGATTAGGATAAATCGAAATATCAAATACTCGTCCATATGGTCTAAGTTGTTTATACAATCTCTCGATATTGACAGGCTCGCCTTGAAATTCGATACGTAATCTCTGTGTAGGGTATCGTGCAATCATATCCTCCATAAATGGCGCACCTCTTACCAAAAATGCTCGCACTGTTCTAAAATTGAATTTGGCTACGATATTTTGTTTGGCAATGTAATCGTTTACTCTTTCGACAAGATCTCTTGCTACTTTGTATTTAGAAGCATCTGTGCTTTTAAATGAAAATGTGACAATTGCACCACCATCCTTTGTACTACACGAAAATAATAAAAGGATCAGCAACAGAGGAAGATCAATTGGTACAGGTCACAGCTTACCGAGCGAGAATTTCCTTGATTGCAAAGTTATAAGGTAAATCGTCAGAAGGTATTGCCTGGTGTGCCTTTCTTTCCAAGAACTGTTTGGAGTTTCTGAAAAAGTATTGACGGATATCGAAGGATCCCATTTTTAAGGGAAAGACGTTGTTAAGGTATAACTGAGCTGTTTGCTCACTTGCAGCTGGAGCTACAGGTTTTTCTACAATGGCGGGCTATAGGTATGTGTTATTTTCGGTAAAAAAAAATATTCTTCGATTTTCCCTTCCTTACATACTTTTACAGCATTGCTTAATTCTTCTTCGTAAAGTTTCACTGTTGATTTAAAAGTTCTGATGTTGAAGACTCGTGTCGATTGTCGGGGTAGCAAGGTTACTGATGCTCGTTTCAGGAACTCTCTTTTAACGCATGTGTTTGCTCCAAGTCTCGATAACAACATGACGAGAAAAGGTTTAAATGAAGGAAACGCAAAAAAGAAAAAAAAAAAAGTGCGGGGATACCTTTTTATTTTCTGGCCCACTAGCCTAATTCAATGACGATATCATGATTTGTTTTGTTACCGGAAATACCATCTAACTGGAAGAAATCGTAACTGCATCAATTCGGACACTCTTCCTCCGTAATCATTCTTGGACATGGTGATTTTGAATTGAAGACGATTACGTAATTGCACAGGCACATATTGAATTATTTAGCGGTAAAAATTTATTTCTTGTTTCTATTGTGATTGCTAAAATACCAACCCTCTGTGTGCTTTGGATTGCTAATACTAAAAAAAGTTTTTTTATTTATTTTACACGAAATATGATTTTCATCACATATATTTGCTTCCGTATCTAACTCTTGTTTATTTTAAGCTTGCACGTTGTTCAACAAGGCTCAACCGGTATGACGTAACACAAGCATATACATTGATGGAAAAACCTAAGCCAATTTGCTCTAAAAGGAATGCGACACAAAAATTGCTCAGCAGGATCATTTAATCCAATTTTATTATAAAACCTTTCTTCAAACATTCTCTTTGTTCTTTAATCATCAAAAAAAAAAAAAAAAAATGGGATTTTATTCAAGCAACGAAAAAGATACGGAAGATGAATCAGACTGTATTTTAAGTTTTTCTACTGAACGAGCGTTTACCAAAAATGATATTCTGATCTGCGCATCTTATGGCAATATTTATGCGATCCATAAAACAGATGGGAGTGGACTTTGGAAGTCACCCTTTAAAGCAGGTGGTGGGGTCATATCTCTATTTGTCACAGATAGTGACAAAATCATTGCGGGTGCCTTTGGTAAAACAGCTTGTTTTGATCTGATGAATGGTTCCATGATCTGGTCAAACGATATGCCAGTAAGTAGTCTATGAGTCTGTTAGCAATGTAAATAACATTCATTCTAGGGATTTGGGTACCAAGAGGTGTCTGTTGTCTCAACACCTAGTCGGGTATTAAAACCCAGGCGAAATCCAGAACTTTCTGCCACAAGTGAACATGGATTGCCACCACAATATGGCGAAAGTAGTGCGCCAGAAAAACCAGTCGTTTTAGCATGCTCACAAGGCAAAGCTATGGGTATTGATATTTCATCGGGTGAAACGTTATGGACATTCAATTGTCCGGGGGGAAGATATAAAATACCTGTAGTGGTTGTAGAGCCACCTAGTATGGAGGAAGGAAGGCCTCACCAGCTTGCGTATATCGGTGCTGCAAAATGGGTTTATTGTTTGATCGCTAAAACGGGCAAAGTGGTATGGTCTACAAAGGTTGCAACAGGTATCATCGGCGCTAACTTTATGTCACTGGCTACTCCCTGGAGCTCTCGGCTAGCGGCTGAAACACATTCCGCTTTTAGTCAAAATCCTTCTGCACAATATCTGGAAATACAACGTGACAGGAACAGAAGAAGTACTTAGTTAAGCACGGAAGTAGTATATTTATCTTTGAATATTCATATCAAGCTCTCGAGTTGAAAGATTCACAGGATCTTTATTCTGAATCATTTCTTTCATTTATTCGCTTTTAGTTAAACATTTAATACTGTTTAAAGGATTAACTAAGATTATTAAACCCTTATTATAAAAGGCACAAACTTTACCATCACTCATTATTTAAATAATACGTAGTTATTATAACTGATTCCTGTATAATCCAACTTTAAGTGATCATTATTTTTTTATCATCGGGTTCATGTCGATCCAAGTCCATTAATTACTTCAACCTCTATTTTGATGCAGTGTTACTGTCGCATTAGCCATAGGATCTAAGTTTTAATAACGAGTCAATGCAGACTTGGTATATTTAAATCCTTGTAACTGTAAATGACGTGCGGTTTCTAAATAACGCTACAAGAGGTATAACCTCTTTAGTGGAAGGGCATATTTTGTGAGGCATGCTTAGCTAAAGTTATCGGTATTACATCACTCTGAAATCTGGTGGCCCAAAGTTTTCTTAAGGAATCATTTAAAGTGGTGAAAGAGGATAAAAAAGACATGGCCTAGGGTTTTGGAGTCCGGGAATTTATTGATTTGCCGGACAAATATCTGCTGGTGCAGCTTGTTGAAAAAAAAAAGAAATGTATGAAGACTCTTCCCAAACAACCCTGCATTGATTCTTGGCGATCCGATAAATAAGGAGATCATGCACCCCCTTTCTTTATGTTTTTCGTATAAAACTTTTTCGTAAATCATATTTTCCTTTTCACCCATTCTTTTTCTTCTATATATCCATGTCTCGTAATAACAATAACAAAAAGACTCCTTTGCTCACTCACTTGGTAGCCGGTGGTGCTGCTGGTTTTATGGAAGCATGTACTTGTCATCCTTTAGACACAATTAAAGTCAGAATGCAATTGTCCAAGACTGGTTCTAGAAACGCCAATGTGAGTATATTACTTTTGTTGCATCATTAAAAGATATCCTCCTAATTTTAAGATAGGGCCAACGCCTCGGTTTTATTGGTGTGGGTGCAAAGATCGTAAAGAACGAGTCATTTTGGGCTTTATACAAAGGTTTGGGAGCCGTTGTTTCTGGTATTGTGCCCAAAATGGCTATCCGGTTCTCCTCATTTGAGCTTTACAAGTCTTGGATGGCTGATGAAACTGGGCATGTAAGTACTGGTTCAGTCTTTCTTGCTGGTCTTGCTGCAGGTACCACAGAAGCCGTTTTGGTTGTAAGTCCCATGGACTTGATAAAAATTCGTTTGCAGGTATGTTTTTTGTTTTTTTTTTGTGCGTGTTTATTCTAAATAGAAGGTCATGTAGGCACAAAGACATTCTATGGCCGATCCTTTGGATATCCCCAAGTATCGTAATGCACCTCATGCTGCTTATACCATTGTAAAAGAAGAAGGCGTTAGAGCCTTATATAAAGGCGTTAGTTTAACAGCTTTGAGACAAGGTAGATCACAGATCATCTGATTTTGTTGCAATACTAATTATACACCTCATAGCCACAAACCAAGCTGCCAATTTTACGGCTTATCAAGAGTTCAAGAAATACGCTCAAAAAGCCCAAAACTTGTCCGAGTTGCCTTCGTATCAACATCTCATTTTAGGTGGTGTCTCTGGCGCCATGGGTAAGCATCATGTTATTATCATTGATAAATGTTAACATTAAATTATTATTTTCAGGACCTCTTTCCAATGCCCCTATTGATACCATTAAGACCCGTATCCAAAAATCTTCTGCTCCTGGTAGTGGTTTCGAACGTTTCAAGACAGTTACCACTGATATTATGAGAAAAGAAGGATTTTTGGCCTTCTACAAGGGTTTAACACCTCGTTTGCTGCGTGTTGCACCTGGACAAGCAGTAACTTTTATGGTTTACGAAAAAGTTAAAGCCATGTTGGATAAATTCACAGACAAAGTAAAAGAAGGCGAGATCACCACCAAACTAAACTAATGTAATTTCCTTCCAACTTTACTTCTTATCGCCTCCCTCAACTTATATAATAAATAAAAACTTCATGATTTTCAAAAAAAAAAAAAGTCATGAAAGAGATAACGTTTACAGTGCACTGCATACAGATGCTATGAACAATAATTAATCAATGCCCCTTATTTTTTATTGCTATTGTCACACATTTAATTTCTTGGATTAAAAGTCAAAGGTGGGAGGCTCCATGCATGATGTATCAGCCCTTACTTCCCGTGTAATTTGAAAGATGCAGACGTTAGTTAGTGTTTCCAGGAGACATGATGTAATTGACATGTCTCGGTTACTGGCATTAAATTTATTAATCCATGCTCTCAAGTGAATGTAAGGTGTTTTATCCATTTAGAAAGAAACGGGACTGTCTTGATTTATTAATATAATATAGTTCAAGATGCACCTAAGAAACCATACCACACATTTAAATAAGATCTTGATAAGTAATACATTCACTTTTAGATCCTAAAGATAGCTCGTCTAGGACCAACTACGATTCTCTGCGAGTTCCCTTTAACAAAAGTTACGGTCAGTACCATAAAGAAAAAGCAAATATCGATACCTCAGTCGACAACTCTAGTATCCGCTTGCATTGTTTATAATAAAGATCAAATTTCGCCATCAAGGTATCAAAGTTACCCTGCACGAGCTTTATTCAAAAAACAAGTGATTTGGGAGGTTGTTTTTTAGTGCGGGGAAGCTGTGTTCCAAGAAAGTCACTGTTACACGGTTCCTGCACTATTTAGAGCCTTGATAATAAACACAATCGCCATTGAATAGTGTATACTTGGGTTGAAGTATGTAATTTAAATCAATACATGGATCAGAGTTTATGGTTGTGTCAATTATGATTCATATATATATATATTATATCATGAATAAAGGCCCAACATTTGAAAATATAGAGTAGGATGTTGCCAATGGGACATGTTGAGTGTAAATCTGAGCCCGAACTTTCCACAAAGTAAAGATCTGCCATCATCCTCGCATCCCATCTAGCGTTCCTTTTAAATCATCATACACAATGGGTAAGCCAAATACAGAAATTGCATCCATCCATCCAACGAAAGAGCTAATCTGTATGGGTAATTAGGTATTAGTCGTGATTCCAGGCATAAGCGTTCGTAAGTTTATTTAGACATTTTACTCTGGGGCGAAATTTGGACATGGACTCAATGTTATTTTTTTATATAGCGCTACCGGTGCCAGACGTGATCAATACAGAAAGAAGAGAAAGTAAGCCGCGATAAACTCTTTTAATGTTCAACTTTGTATAAATTTGGGGATAAATCGACATGGACACCGACGATGGACATTACAAACACCTCTTTTTACGCTTGGAGGATTTAATGCACGGAATTGACATTCTCTCCCAAATTTTACATTCTTGACATTATTTGAGAAAAAAATAATTTTTTGGTCGAATAAGAGAACTCAAAACGAAATTTTTAAAACAATATAGGTTCGAGTTAGGTCGTCAATCTGCCAATACCAAGCTCGGTGGTAAGCGTATTCATTTAGTCCGTGTTCGTGGTGGTAACTTCAAGCGTCGTGCCCTCCGTTTGGAAGGTGGTAACTTCTCTTGGGGTTCTGAGGGTATTTCCCGCAAGACCCGTCTTTTGACCGTCATCTACAACGCTTCTAACAATGAGTTGGTCCGTACCAACACTCTTGTTAAGGGTGCTGTTATCCAAATCGATGCTACTCCTTTCCGTCAATGGTATGAATCCCACTATGCTATTGCTCTTGGTAAGAAGAAGGCCGAGGATGCCGAAAAGACTGCTGAAAAGAAGTCAAGTGCTGTTCAAAAGAAGATTGATGCTCGTGCTGCCACTGCTGCTATCGATCCTCTCTTAGATTCTCAATTCAACGCTGGTCGTCTTTATGCCGTTATTGCTTCTCGTCCTGGTCAATCCGGTCGTTGTGATGGTTACATTCTCGAGGGTAAGGAACTCGAATTCTACCTTCGTAAGATGAAGTCTAGAAAGTAAATTCTTTCAAGCACAATCAACCAACCAACTCAATACATGATGACTACTACTTTTTTTTATATTGTAATTGAATAAAAAATAATAATAATGAAAATACGCATTTGAATGGGTTAACTTATGATATTTGGAATGGTTTGAAATATTTTGTTTGCGGCTTTCCACATACAAAGCCTGTAAATATTTTGATCGGACATAAATAACAAAAAAGGAATAACAGGAACTCATAATGCACAAACCATGAAGATCGCTGACTAAAATATATTTTTATTAAGGCCTCTCGGAGAAAGGGTTTGCATTCTACTTAAATGATCAGACCCGAAGTTACACAGTTGTTAAAATTGATGCTCTTCAATCTCTATAAAAATTAAACCCAAGTGAACGGAGTCATTGTACGCATTCTCAGAAGGTGACATGATTATCGCTTTTGTTCCATAATATTTACTGATGAAACAAGCGTTGTAATCTGTTCTCGATATGCATCTTTACTCACTTTCATGAGGGGTATGATTTGACAGATCAAAAAACAATGATACACAAGATGCATCACCCTCTTTAACACTCAATGGTCCATCTTCAAACAGAAAAACTATGGTTGATCTGTATTATGTCATCCATTGCTCTGCTTTATTCGCGCCAAAGTCTACGGGATAGAAGGTTGAGTGGTTGTTGGAGGCAGCTACGTCTATAAATAGATGTTGTCGCTCGTCAGTGCAGATAAAGAAAATACCTAAACTTTAATTTAGGCAGAAAGTAGAGTCAAATTTAACTTTTAATATGGTTCGTGACGCGATTGATTGTTGGACTTTGATTAATGATAGTAATGTGTAGCGAGAAAAAAATCGATCTTAGTACAAAAAGGACGGGCAGATTTGTAAAATGGGACCTCGAATTTGTGTGAGACTAAACAGCTGAGAAAGAATTTATTTGTTTATAACGAAAAAAAAAAAAAAAGAAGTACTTTCTTTCTTTTCTCTTTTCCTTTCTACAAAAAAAAAAAGCATATCCTTATAATCATGTCCGCCAATACTTTAGAGCCTAGTGTAGGTAAACGTATCGCACTCCCTGTTCGTGTTGAACCTAAAGTGTTCTTCGCCAACGAACGTACCTTTTTATCTTGGTTAAATTTCACGGTTGTTCTCGGTGGATTAGCAATGGGTCTTTTAAACTTTGGTGATCGTATTGGTCGTATGTCTGCCGTTTTATTCACAGTTATTGCTATGGGTGTTATGCTTTATGCTTTATATACATTCCACTGGAGAGCCACAAAGATCAGAAACAGAGAAGCCGCTGCGTATGATGATCGCGTTGGCCCTACCGTCCTGTGTATCTTTTTATTAGCTGCTGTGTGTGTCAACTTTTATTGTAAGTATTTTTTTATTTATTTGATGGGGATTTGTTCTAACGGAAGCTGTCTTTCTTATTAGTACGAATGGGTAGTAAGCATTAGAAAAAAAAAAAAAAAAGAATCTATCACAGATTATTCAAACTTTCATACCGAAACACATCAATTCCATTTATACAACACTGTAAAGTTTCATCTTGCTTTCCCGCCCACCTTTTTTTTTTATTTGCTTGTGTTTGCTTTATCTTAATTATTCCAATTCTCTTTCCTTCTTAATAAAACTGTATATCAAGACATTAGTTTCATTTTTTCTTTGTTTCTCGAGAACCACAAAAAAAAGAAAAAAAAGTAGATATGACGCTAATTAAAAAAAGAGAGTCGTAGTTGTAATGAAGTATCCAATGACGAAAGACTGATTCTCCCCACGTGCATCAAACCAGTATACCTTTGTATTCAGCCTTGTCCAATATGTTACTCAATTCTGACCATTGGACAAGAAATCTGTCTGCAAAAGGATACAACAATTTTCCAGTTAATGACAGAGTCTCCACGCGAGCAAATGATTCGACATAAACTATTTCAATCTTTTTGATTCCCAGTATCTATTTTAAATACAGGTCAACATATGGATGATTACTGCTTTTTTATTGTTCTTACCCTTGGAATATAGGCCAACATGCAAATAGGAATGCAACTACCAGGACCGTTACATATAATCTAATAAAGTGCATATTGAACAACATTGTTTCATCTTTGTGTATTGGCTTGTTTTTTATTTTTACCAAATCTGGCCAAATATTTAACAAAATCCGGCTGGATGTCAAAAGTGCCGACAGCAATGTCAATGGCACGCTTGACCATGATTGACCGACTTCTCTGACTCTTGGTATATTATAGATTTCAAATTTACCCTGATTTTTCAATTCTTAGATGGAAATATAAAAAAAAGTAGTCTTTTTTTTTCTTGTATTACCTTGTTTAATTCCTGTTCGTATGAAGTTGCCTTTTCTTTGCTTAAAATATCTGTATCTGCAACAATGTAACTTCGAGGTGTGTATTTCACTGAATCCAATGATTTTACGAGCTGTAACATTTCTGCAGTGTGTCCACCTAAGATAAATTCGATCAACAAAGATTTTTTTTTTTTTTTTTCGTGTTCCTGTTTATAATACCTGAGCCTAAAACAATACAAGTCTTGCAGGCTTTTGTTCTCTTATTTTTCGGTAAAGATATATTGCGCTTGGGTATGACATAATAAAAGCGTGTAAGAAGTAGCAATAAAAGAGTAATTACGACCAGCAACATGGTGACATGTAACAAAAAGATGGAAGAGAAAGAGAGAGAGGCAAAAATATATTTTTTATTTATTTTTCGACCCCCAATTGATATGCCGCAAGTTTATATGAATATGTACAAAATCAAGTTGATTTGAATTTGATCAAGAGAAGATCGCCTACCTCACTAATATCTCGAATAGCCTTATCAAGATCCTCACGCGTATGTGCTGATGATAGACAGAATCGGGCTCTTGAACTGATAATGGGCGTAGCTGGGTATCCCACCACAACAACTGCAATACCTCGTTTTAACATTTCTCTTGAAAATGCGCTACAAATAACATCTTGTCAACTAAAATTATCATTTGTTCTTTTTTTCTTATACTTACGAAACTTTGGCAGGGTTAAATAATAACAAGGGAATCACAGGACTTCCTTCATCACCGTATACGATAAATCCCAACTTTCTCAGTTCATTAGAAAAGTAACGAGCATTCTCTGCTAAATTATGAATACGATTCACGCCATCATTCGTGCCATCCTCACCCCTTTTTTTTAAAAAAAAATAAAGTTTGACTTAGAATTCACAGACCGATACCGAGAGGGAAATACTTACATAATGATGCCCATACTGGAACTGACTTGTTGAATGACGGGTGGAGACATGGTTTCTGCATAAGAGAATGCGTGATTCTTGACTCGTAAATGATCAATGACGGCTTTATCGCCAGCAATATAACCACCAGCGGCACCAAATGACTTTGTAAAGGTACCCATCATGATATCCACATGCTTTGGACTGATACCATAGAAATCACACACACCACCGCCATTTTCACCGAGGGCACCAATGGAATGTGCCTCATCCACGTAGAGATAAAACTGCGAAATGGAGTTAAACCATAAATAATGGATAACAAAACCTTTTTCTTTTCTTTTTTTACCTTGAATTCCTGCTTCAATTTAATCAACTCTGGTAAATTCACAATGGAGCCTTCCATAGAATATAATCCTTCCACAATAATCACGATTTTTTTCCAAGGACGATGTGTTCTAGGCTGACCTTGAGAAATAACTTCACGTAATAGATTTCGAAGATCAATCATATTGTTGTGCTTGAATACTCGTACAGATGCTCCTGATAAACGCACACCGAAAATAATAGAGCTGTGATTTAATTCATCACTAATTACCAAACAGCCCTAAAAATTAAGATGAATCAGTTTTTACCCGGATTTTTTATTTCATTTTTCAAGTTACCTTGCCAACCAGTGATGGAATGGTGGTTGAATTTGTTGCGAAACCCATAGAAACAATGATTGCATCCTCTTTGCCTACAAAATTCGCCACCTTTTTCTCGAGATTTTGATGGATATCAAGTGTACCTGCTTCTAAACGAGTACTACCGCTACTCATGCCATATTCTTTCACACAGTCCTCAACTTGATCGGCACAAAAACCTTCATTTTGAGCAAATCCCAAGTAATTATACGATGAAAAATTAGTGGCTTCCATTTTCTTTCCAGTCAATCTAAATGTCCCATCTATGTCAAGTTCTATACTTCTTTCGGATTCAAAATAATTTACCTAAATGACAAGTTAAAATCTTTGGACTCTCTTTCCAGAATAGTAATTTTTCTGCCCGGTACACCTGTTGTAGGTCTGTTCCAGCAATCTCTATAATAGCGGTTATATACTTTTGCCGTTGTAGATTTTTGGTAATAAAGGGGGGGAGGCTTACCTAATACGCAAGTACATTCGTCTGGTATAAAAGGAATCGAAATCGGATACAAGGGGAGCATAGCCTTCACTCATACGCAAATGAGCGTATTCTTTTCTTTTGAACAATTTTCCCATAATATCACGCACATGACCAAATAAAATCAAGATGAAATAATTAAGATAGGTTGACACCAGTACAAACAAAGGTGCAGCTTCAATTTTCTGTTCGAAATCCTCGTACTTTCTTTGAGCTGCCGCAATTGAATTTCTTCGCTGTGCAGGTGTCAAGGAAGGCACCTTCATCTTTTGGATTTCGAGTCCATCAGCGGATAAGCATAAGTCTGCTGATGATTTGGGTGTAGGTAGAGCTAAAGAAGGGTGAACTTTGACCGGATAAGCGGATGAAACTGAATAAGCTCTTCTTGTTCGTTTTACTAGGTTCGAAAATGAAAACGCTCGTTGTCTTGTGCTCGGCTGGATACCGTCTACGGCTATGGTCGGAATAGGCGGTGGTGGGCTTTGAGACGTTGTTTGCGAATGCGAACTAATAGGTTGTGCCATCTCTTGTAAAAAAAATTTTAACAAAGAAGAAAAGGAAAGTCCCGGAGCCTTTTTTTTTTTTTTTTAGTTTTGAGACAATTTTTCTTTTTTTTTTATAAAACTGGTTAGTTCCCTTCTCTGAGATAAAATGAACGTTTGTGCTGTTTTGGGGAATCATGCACACACAAAGGGTAACTACTGTGAAACAGTCAGACCTTTTTTTTGTTATTTTGTTGCTCATTAAGGATGAATGTTACAAAAGGCTTTACTAGACATACTTGTTCTTCTTCAAATGTAAATCCATGTAAGTATCCAATGCATTCTCGATGTCCATAGACAATCATCATTGCACTTCCAACCAAACGTTGTTACACAGGGCAATGTTAATCATTTCACGGAATACACCAAAGTAGGCACAATTACAGTACTACCATTTTTATACACTATGGATGAGAGTTTAACACAATTGATTAAATAATTGTGCTCTGATGTGACCTTATTCACAAAAAAGCGTTGTTAAGTATTACGTTCTCATGCATTGGGGATATGCACAAGACGCACATCCAAACTAAAAAAAAAAAAAAAAAAAAAAAGTAAATTCATTGTTTCTACATCACTGTATTTGATCAATCGTTACAAAGGATAAAATATCTGTATACTTGTTTCTCTATTGTTCTAATCAACGAAACGGTTACGTTTGTTTGTAGATACAGAATAAAGTTGTGGACAGATAAAGTATTTTTTTGTCAGACGCACGGATGAATTATCGCTAATTCAATTCTTCTTTTGTATTGCCTTATCAAGACTTTATGTACTCTCAACAGTATCTACGAGCCACTTTAAAAAACATCTATGTGAATTTATATGCTAATCTATGGTTGTCAATCATTGATTATAATCGATATGTCTGACTGTCTGCTTAGGTAATTGTGGGCAAGCAATATTTGAGTAAAATAAGAACCCGGCCATTATTCGTTGTCCTCTGTTTCTGATCGACATTTATCCACAGGATGGGGTAAAAATGAATTACGCATCAGGACTGTTAAACGAATTGAGCCCCATCGATAAGTGAATGTGATACTAGCCAATTGTTACTACTAAATGAGACGAAGGACGCAAGTTTGATCTCTAATCGTGTATAAAATATTGCTGATATATTTAAAAAGCGCAAATGGGTAATATCTACACCAACATGAAAACATAACAAAGTTGTCAAAAAAGATTTCTAAAAAAAAAAAAAAAACTAACCACAAGTTGTACTGGTTGTAGTAATAAATTTATAGAAAAGATCAAGATTCGCAGTCCCTTTAAAACTTTGCCTCAAATTAATGAGTAAGGATAATATAGGCAGTTGGGTAAAACCTTTTGCAAAATCATTTTATACTCAATTTTTGGAAACCCAAAGGCATGGCCTTGACTGATTTTCCTTGGCCGGAATCATGGGTGAAATGTTATGGCTATGTGACTTGTGAGGTTCGCTTTCTTGCTCTCTAGTGTACGTATAAGAAAGTTTGCTTGTTTATTCTGGTAGGTGAGGGGTGAATGATAAGTTTAGATGTGCCTACTTTGTATGTCTTGCTTGTTGTTTGCTTTTCTCTGAAAGTTTGGATGGGTAAGCCTATTATCCTCACGAAAAGGATGAGGGGGAGTTCTGAGCAGACTATGTAGTTGTATTGTTTCGTTGAAGCCCGTGGTTGTTGGTTGGAAGAAAGGTCTTGATTGCTAGCCTTCCTTATTTTTTTAATATTAATGAAAACGAAAAAAAAAAAGTCTTAAAAGTACACACTATAATAAAATAGGGAGTCGATGTATCACATCTCAGCATTCAAATAATTTAAATAAAAATATATGCTGTTTTGTTTAAAAAAACATCTCTTTCTTTCATAAAAAATGAGTTTACCCCAATTGAATAATCAACCTTCAGACAGTGAGGTTGATTACGAGACTGAGGTTCGTGTTCGTGACGACGACGAGGACGAATGGCAAGACGCCGAGGAACAGCCTACAGCTGCTGCGGTGTCAACTGCGCCTGCTCAGTCCAGAGTAACTGAACAAAAGACAATTGATGAGACTGAACTTCGAAGAAAGATTAAATTCATTCAACAAAACGTTGACTTGACTCCAAGAGAAAAAGCAAAACAAATACAGGTTTGTGTGGAAAAAAAGTATCAAGAAGAGCGATGACTAAACTCAAGAATAGTATCTTATGTCTCATGGTACTACACTGCCTCAACCAGCTAACATTACCAGTAAAGATCCTGTAGACAATGGCCATACCAAATCTTTTAACGTAAGGGTCAAATGAAAAAAAAAAACAACTTTTTTCTTTGTTATGCTAAATTCCCAAACATTGTAGAATGAGAAAGAAAATATTCTTGGCTGTAAACATTATCAACGTAAATGTAAATTGCAAGCCAACTGCTGTCAAAAGATCATTACTTGTCGTTTCTGTCACGATGATGCTGAAGATCATACCGTTGTCAGGTAAGCCGCAACTAACAACATACTCCGTTCATATTTCTAATCTTTATTTTTCTCTGCAAGAAATGAAACGAAAAACATGCTGTGTATGCTTTGTTTAACTTTACAACCTGCTGGAAAATCATGTCAAGAATGCGGTGAAGAACTTGCTCGTTATTACTGTGATAAGTGTAAATTCTGGGACGACGATCCAAAGAAATCGATCTATCATTGTGATGATTGTGGGATTTGTAGACAAGGTAAAGGACTCGGTGGAGATTTCTTCCACTGTAAAAAATGTAATATCTGTTTGCATATTTCGATGAAGGAACATAAATGTATCGAGAGAAATTTGGAGAGTGATTGTCCTATTTGTGGAGAGTATATGTTTACTAGTACGGCCACTGTTATTTTTATGGTAAGTCTATTATTTGTTTATACGCGCTATAAAAGATTAAGTTTTTTTTTTTAACTCGTGTGTTAGCCATGTGGTCATTGTATCCATAAACATTGCTATACCGATTATATCCAAACGTCTTATCAGTGTCCCACTTGTCTCAAGTCATTAGGCGACATGTCTGAATATTTCAACCGTCTCGATAAGGATTTGGAGCGTCAACCCATGCCTGCAGAATATGAAAAATATATTTCTCATATTTTCTGCAACGATTGTGAGAAAAAGACACCAGCCAAATATCATTTCTTCTATCATAAATGTGGACATTGTGGTAGTTTTAATACAACCGTTTTAAAAACGGAAAATACAGACGAAACATCACAAAATGGACATGAACAAAGAGAACCCACTGCCATCGCCTCTTCTTCCAGTGCACCGCCAAGTTCGGCCGTTGTAGCATCATTAGAGGGGTCTGCCAATGCCCTTGGTTTATCGTCTAACTCGGATCAAGAACATGTCATGCAACCTCAAGCGGGTAGTGCTGCTGGTAATTCGACCATGCCATCATCTTTTCTGGGTATCGGATACATTAGAAATCCCCCTCCATCATCTGCCTCTAGTACTTCCTCAAGAGGAAGAAACAATGGAACCGAATCGAACGAAGGGTAATTTAAGATTTCATACCTAAAAATGCTTACGCACAGAGGAATCGAAGTTTGCAATACCACAATGTAGTTTAATGTGTAATTTCTTATATATTATAATAAAACGCACTCAATACAAAAACATAAACAGTTCCGTGTCAGTGAGTTTAACACAACAACCAGACCAACCCTTGGAATGTCATACTATAGCGTTCGAAGGTTTTAGTTTAAAGTACAATCTACGGCTTTATCTGCGCCAGCCAAAATAGATGTATGTACACATGTATCTGATTACCGTTACATTCAATTTTTATAAAAATACAATAAGGGTTTATTAATTATGGTGGTTTCTTTCAAAAGCTTCAGCTAATGCTCGTTGGACTTCTAAATCTTCGTCACCAACAGCGTGCATAATCTCCATCATTTCTTCTGCAGTCATTCCGGAGTTTTGTAACCTATTTTCAAAACTGAATAACATACTTCGAAAAAATAAAATTCCGTACTTACATTTCATTTTCAATATGATTGAGTTCATGGTTTTCCTCTTCTTCTTCTTCCTCTTCAGGCTGTAAGGGATCAGGGTAAGCACCTTCCACGTCATCATAATCCCCCGCATAATCATCTTCAGCGCCGGGGAAAGCACCAGGAACTTGATCCCGTCTCTCTTCACGAGCTCTTTCCAGCTCGCTAATCATGCGTTGTATATCTTCCCGTGTCATATCAGGCAATGGTACATTACGTCCCAATATACCTTGTAACATATTTCTTAACCCATCAGGAATACCAGCCCCTCCTGGACCACGGGTACGCATACGTTCATTGATATCATACATTGTCTCAGAATCAACGGGGGGTAAAGGATCATACATTTGATAACTCTGGCTTGTTACACTGGATGGCAAGTAAGACATCAGCTTTTGAATATCAATCAAGACAATGTAACGACACACACTGAGAGGAATCTCGTTCTTTTGTTCACACAATAACTTTTGTTGAATTACGTTAGGATGTGACACCGTATAATCCAAGCAAAGATCACCATTTATCTTGAGCCATTCGAGCACTTCAGGTTCCTTCCACATTTCGTGGGTGCGCTCAATATAAGATAATTGCATGATATCCATATATGCGTTGGGAATAAATTGAGTCAAGGTATGACTTTGTGGTACTTCAGGTTCACCTAATTTTTCAAGTAAGCGACAGTAAACAAGAGGATACTTTTTGATGGCTTCTTGAATCATCTTTCCACTCTCTTCTTGTGTAGATTTGGCCTTTTCCGCAATTTTGAATTTAGCGTAAGCAGCAGAATAAGCAAAATTGGGCATATTGGCAAGATCCACAGGATACAGTTTACCGTCTGTCTTCCATTCCTTATGCATCTTAACAACGTAATCATAATCCTTGGCAGAAAGAGCATGATAATCTAATGATAAAAGAGCACCCAATGGGTCAGAAACAGGATCCAGACTAAACAGTAATTTGTTGAATTCAGATGCAGTTTTCCAACATCCACGACGTGTCAAGAATTGAATTTGACGGAAGATTGCTAAAAAGAATGATCTGTTTTCGGATCTTTTATAAGATAATCTTGCAGTACCGGTACTGAGAGAGAATTGAGGATGAAGAGCTCTTTCACAGGCATACAATGCTCTTTCGATAAAATCACCTGCAGCTGTCCAATCTCCACTTTGCTTTGCGATTTCAGAAAGCTGAAGCAAACTGTCAACATGGTAAGGATGTTTTCTTGTCAAAAACAACAAGGCTTCGGGGTTGTGTGTAGCAATTGCATTCAAAAACTCTAGTTGTGTATCCTGATACTGTTCGGAATGACGAAATGCATAATACGTAATGCCATCTTTTGTCTCTACACTTTCCATAGATAATCCATCTCGCTTGTAAGGTGCCCAATCACTCTTAGGAGAGGCAAACTTTGATTTTTTCAATACACGACCTTGTGTGGCACGGTTTTCACTATTTACAACGTGAGATCCAAATAATCGTTTCATTTCTGCCTCTGCGTCCAAAAATCGATAGTTGACGGATAATAATTGTCGACGCTCTTCGGTGTTGGCATCCTTGTTATCCTTATTGGCTTTAGGTGTCCTATAGAAAATATCTACTTTTTAGTTGCCTCTTTTTTTTTTTTGTGTCTGTGAAATGAAGCCCTACTTTTTGTTTATCTCTTTAAGGACTTTGTCTAATTCCCTCATGCTGATATCCTCGGTATCCTTCTTTTTGGAGGGAGAACTAGTCTTATTATTGTTATTCTTCTTGTTATTCTTCTTATTTTTCTTGGAAGATGTCTAAACAGGTAACCATGAGCATGCAGCCACTGTATTTTTTTTTTAGTTTTGCACACCCACCTTTTCTACAACAGGTTTTACAACAACAGGTTCAGGAATAATTTCTTCTTCCTCATCCTCTTCTTCTTCTTCCTCTTGATCATCGTCACCAATCAACTAAAAAGGAAATATGAGGACAGTGCTTTAAAATAAGGCAAGGGAATTTACCAAATCAAAAGGATTAAAGGGCTTCTTTTGAACATACTCTTCTTCTTCTTCCTCCTCTTCCTCCTGTTCGCTTTCAGCCTTGTTGACAATATCAGGAACTTGATCCTTTCGAAGTCTTCTCAAAGCTCTTGATGACATTTTCTTTTTTTACGTGTTTTTTTTTAAAAAAAAGAGACGCAGTTCTCCTTCGCCTGCTGCTATAAATTAAAACCTCGACCCTTCCCTTAGTGCGGTGTAGTTAAATAAAGGTCACAAATTTTTGTCACTGGGAGCTCATCCATTTGAATGAATAAAAAGGTTTGCCCAAAATTAATTTGTTTATATAAACTCATAAGCTTGGTGTTCCATGAATTTGTTTTAAGCAAATAGCTAGAGTATCAAGGCTGGACGCGATAAAGACGCACTTATGTTTATGCAAATCAATGCTGCGTTTTGATTTTCTTATTACGCATATTTAGAATCAATCTTCTATCAACTTATAAATCAATCATTAGTTTCAATAAGATAATCGAAATTTTGCCTATAGACCTGGGCTGTGGAAAATTTACCGGGAATAGCAATGCTTCCTTTTTTGGATAAAATGACATCTTAATAGAAATAACATTTTTACTTGATCTGGGTACTTTCTCGTCGAGGTTTTACTCGGGGTTAATCGAGGATTTATTTCGTCTCTCTGGCGAACACCTTAAAAGAAAAGAAAAAGAAAAGGTAAATACACATTTTAATTACCACCATATAGACTCATATATGTTCACCCTGGATGCTCGCTTGTTTATAAGGGAAGCTATATTTTACAATTTTACGAGATGTCAAAGCAATGCTAAGTTATTGAAGAACACTTTGGTATTAAAAATAAAGATAAATCCCTAGCATTTGTGAAGTCAGATGCGTAAGTTTATAACGAGCGATTAATTGCTGCAGGTTCAAGATGTGCAACGATTCAAGTAATGAAGATAATGTGATTATAGAATACAATAGCTCCCACTTTTACAGGCCAAAAAAATGTTACATGTGAATAATTTGTCTTCATCAAAGTAAATAGCTGCTACTTTTTAAACCAAATAAGCAATTCACGGTTTGCATTTGCCAATAATTTAGTTTTAAGCGACAGACAGTATCACCAGTTTAACAATGTAAGTTTTTTTTTTATTATTCATTGAGGCGAGGAAATGGACTGAACCCGTTTATATAAAAAAATGGGATTTTTTGAGTTTATTAAGGATCTCGTGGAAATGATCATTGCAAATGGTCATTTAGACCGTATTGCAAACAAATCAAGAACGAGAATAGTTGTTAAATTTGACAAATTGATGAATTCAACGGAAAGAGTAATTCAAGTACAAGCAAAGAGTACAAGTACCAATCATTTATGGGGGGTTTACAACCTTTGTTCGTGAACATGTGGGGCTGGTTCAAATTAACAACCGGAGAATCTAACGATAGAACCGCCCCATTTTTGAGAGCGGCGAAAAAATTGATGTAGTTGTCATCATTGGCAATAAGAGCTCGTTGCTCTTTGGTGTATAACTTTAAAATGTCTTGTTTATACTGCAGTATAGTGTTATAATCCCACTTGTGGTGAACGTGGCCGTAAGCTAGATAATTTAACATATCAATAGCGCCGACAAATTCTAACACTTTGCGGTTATGTTGAATACCCCAGTTAAGGAAACGTCGTTGGGCTCCATCGTAGCGTCGTCGTTGCAGTTGAAGTCGATGTGGGTTGTTAATGGTGGCAGTTGATTCTTCGTTCAACGTAGGTGGATTATTAACATGTCGTTGTCTCGGAATGGCTAAAGGCAAAGGTGCCATACTACCAGTTACCAGTGCTGATTCTAGTCCAAAAGCGACTGAGATTGACCTGGTGATGCCAACACTTGATCCCGAGATATGATAATTGGTTCTCAAATTGTTCCCATCCACTTCAATACACATCTTGACCCGATCCGTTTGCAACTTCTGCAATATAGCCGATATCATGTTCCATGGAGGGCATAGGTACATAGTGTGAAATTTCGTCCGACATAGGCTCATGGCGTCCGTGGCTATAGCTTGTTCGTCGAGTTTCCACGTCACAAATTGCTGAAATTTGTTGTTGATTCGAGAAGCAAACAGATCCATGCTGTACTGTCCCCACTGATGGTCCAGTTGTTGAAAGACATCCTGACTGATACTCAACTCTAGTTGGTGATCCAATTGTTGGCGAGATGGTGCATCTCCTGGGTTGAACATTGTTGCAACGTAATCCACTTTGATTCAAGTGTTTGTTCGTAAGCATTTCATCCAAATTTGTTGAGTTAGATCGAGAAGCTTTTGAGATCTGGTGCCTCGAAAATGGTTTATGTAAGATATGACGGTCAAATTGTCGTAGTAAATTTGAAGCACTTGATCTGGGTACGAAGAATAAATGATTAAAAGTGCGAGACAGTTTATGTGTTCTAACTTTTCGTTTGAATTACATATACCGTTGATAATCTTGAGACCATCGACTATTATGCCCCAGCCGTTTATAGATGCATCGGTGTATAGTTCCTGATGATGATGTTCGGGTATGAAAGGATGTCCGTCCCATTGCTGGAAATGTTGGATCCACCACAGGAGGTTCTATTTGACAGGATCGGTCAATGCTATCGACGATTGTTGTAAATTGGTTGGCCTTTTGAATCAGTTGACGTGTGTGTAGTCTTGTTGGAAAAACTGTCAAAGACGTTGCTAGTGCCTTGCCGATAAACGACGTCAAAGCAGTTAGTCTTACCTTTATTTGGTGTAAGAGCTTTTGGGCCGTTCGACAAATATCCCGAATTTTGCTTGTAGCTACTGTAAGAGTCATAGTCTTTGTATTGATTTGAAATCCCAGATGCTGAATATGCGTCGTCTGGGTGTTGAATGTGATTTCTTTTGGTTATCCAAGAGCCCTAAATTGGTCATTCAATTTTTGTATTACTTTTTTGTTGTTCGACAGCGTAATAGCTGTTGACTTCCCCACTACCAATAGATTGTCCAGGTAGGTTGAGAAGAGGATCCCGGAACTACGTGCCCATTTTAACGCTGGTTTCAATATCTTGGTGAAAACCATTGGACTCAAAGATAGACCGAACGAAATGGTTCGAAATTGATATGTGAGACTGTTCCAGGTAAACCGTAGGTATTTCTTCGACGATTTGTGAACTAATACATGGAGAAATGCACCGGTAAGATTTATACTGGCCATTTGAAGCTATGTAATGTATGAAGCTGTATCAGACACAAGAGTGTGAATCGTGTTGTAGATTGAGCGTCTTCATTAATGGACATAAGAATTAGGAAAATCTAAATATCGACAGTGAGGTACCAAGAGAAAAAGAAAAGATGATACAGTTCTATATTAATCCCAAGTATCATTTTATTATATTATTTATCATATTTTTTGTTCTTGAATTTCGCATTAATGAAGAAAAGATGGTAACACTGAAAGAGTCTCCGACCTTATGAAGGATAATGTAAAATAGGAATCGAGTCTATAGTTTTTGAATAAAGATATTATTTAAAAACAATAAACTAATTACTTAAGACTTATGATTAAGAAGATAAAAGATAATGTTTATTGAATAGAATTAGAAGGCTATTATATGTTATGGATCATTAATGCAGTAGCTGCGGTTATTAAATTGATCCGTAAAGGTAGCGTCATCTAGGAGTGAAAATCTGAGTCCCCTAAACTCTCTAATAAATCGTAATGCCACTCTCTATTTTTTAAAATCAGGGCCAATGAAATTAAAAGTTAGTGATCGGTGTACCCCCAGACCTCAGATGACGTCGTCGCAGCATTTACAACATTTTTTTTTTATTTTCCTTTAGCCAAAATTTTCCCATGCTCATCACTATTTTCAACAAGCAAGCTTTTGCTATTTGGTTATTGCTGAAAGTATGATTTTTCATTGACTTTTCTAATCTTTGTGCGAAGTGTGACGTTGCGATCTCCCACTGTAATAGTGCGAACATCGGGCTACAACTCATTTACCTCCCGCAAAGTATTAGTTTCAGTGTTTTGTGTATGCGAAGTGTGGTGTTGCGATCTCCCACTGTTATGGTGCGAACATCGGACTACAACCCATTTACCTCCCGTCTCAAATCATGGTCCTGTCAGTGCAACATTTTTCACAATCCAACTAGTTGGAATTGGTTTATAATATAACTGGCTGGCTATATCTAAGTAAGTAATGTAACATACAACAGTGGTACTTGTTTTATTCTAATGTGCCTGATATCTTTCTTTTTGTTAGATATTTTCCATAAACCCGTATCATTGTTTGGAATTAGAGTAATGATACTGTCACTAATTGGACCGCAAAGTGTTGTATCGTTTTCCATGGAACTTAGCAAAAAGATGACTATTAATTACTTCTTCCGAACTGCTGCCAAGGACTGGGACATCGTTGAGGCTATAATATGTTATGATCAAGAGGAGAGTAGAGTTGAAACGAGCTTATATCAACTTTTATTGAGGATAAAAAGTGATCTAAAAGCAATAGGAAAGACCCAGACTCAAGTGGAAGTAAGTAAAAGCTAAATACAATTCTTTCTCAAAAAGACATTAACCTTTGTTTCACTTTTAGAAATTATTGTAGCTAAGGTTTTTAGGAGTCGGTGGAAGTGGAACTCAAGGGATACAGAATGAAGGATTCGCAGCAATCAATGTCAACAACATAAGTCAGAACGAACAAGTTAATATTGATGGTGTCAACAATGTCACTGTAAATATACCTGTAAGTACAATAAAAAACGAAACAAAACAAAAACTAGCTGTATTGATATTAACTACATTTTTTAGCATAACAAACGACGTGCTACTTAGGAAATTGTTGATCAGGTATTTATACTTTACCACTGACACTCTTTTATTTTCAATTCATTAACTGAGTTTACTGATTTTCTACCTATATTTTTTAAAGGTTACAACAGATGTGGGTGAAGGCTCCTCAATGTACAATACCAACCCACCCTATATGCCAGTTCAACGTCCCCATAAACCAAAGTTGCGTAAGGTTCAAACTGAAGCTCTAAACCAGTTTGTCTATTTTGGTACCTCATTTTCTCAGTCCAATCCAACCTTCCAAAACCTATACAACCAGTATAAAAATGAACAGAAACTTAACCATTCACTCACATCACATGGTTTGTTCAACCACGTTGTTGAATTATTGGACAGTGAAGTTAACTATGATTTATTCCTCAAAGAAGTATGGACTTTTAAGCTTGACAAGGCAGATGATGGTCACAAGGAGGCTTTCTTCAATATCGTTCAGTATACCCTCACAGCATTCCATCTTGTCTACAAATCACCTTCGGTCAATATATCCAATCACGAAAGGACGCACTTCGTTGAGAACATCATACCTTCGTTGTTAGCACTTGGAAAAACACTAGATTTTAGTGAGTTTAAATGGTAAAAAAAAAAAAAAAAAAAAAAAAAAAAGCATACAAAGAGAAAAATGTACTAAAATATGCTTCTTCTTAGGTGCGAGTCAGAATTTATCTCTTCCAAAATGCTTAGCAAAAAAGACAGTTATTATGATCTTTGCTTTAACCATGCAAAATTCCGATAATGGTTTCGCCTCTTATGAAACAATCCGTGGTCCTCGCCTTTTGGAATTATTGAACCCTGATGAAGTATTTGCTAATATTATGATTGAATACAGTTATCCAGAATGTACTACGGGTGCTCTTATGGGTCTTCGTATTTTTGTCAAGATTGATCTTGAATATCGTCGTGATGAAATTGATGAGGCGTGTAGCCGTTGTTTGCAGTATATTAAAAAAGTGCAGCATGAAGATGGCAGGAAAATGTATTGATGCCCTTAGAACTTCAAGTACTTATAATAACATGGAACTAATCATTGTAGAGGCGTCAAGGTAATACATTTATTGCATTATTTAAAATAAACAAGTTCTTACCCAATTATTTAGTGGACAACTCAAGGAACATATCACGCATTCAATTGAAGACACACTCAAGATATTAGAATGTGGTATTTCTTCATTAAGAAAAGAGGCCGCCTATTACAACGATGCCTTTTTATCTAAATTTATGAGTCTTGAGGTTTATCGGGTTCATGTTATCGAATCCCAAGTCACTCTGTCAGCAATCTCCCTGGATGATGAGTCACCTTGGAAATGCATTGAATTGAGGAGTGCCAAATTGCCAAATTGCCAACAGGTTGGAGTGATAGAGTCGGTCTAGTTCAATATTTAGAACTTTTAACAACCCTTTACGTATGTTTATAAGAAATGTGTGTTAAAATGTTTTTTGTGGGACTCACCTATTCTATTTTTTTTTTTTTCAGGATGCTTGCTACAAAAATCAAATAATATAAGAGCAGCTCATCAAGGAAAACATCGGTTTGATTTTTTTCGGCGGCCCTTCTTTTGGATCAGTAATTAGAGACACTTAAAACCCCTTCTCGTTTTTTTTTTTTTTTTTTTTTTTTTTTTTCTTTTACATGTCACCAAGTGGCACTGAATAAATACCTTGCATCTATCATTAATATGCCTGGGGGGACATGACTTAATTAATTTTTTTTTTTTTTTTAGACAAAATTAGTTGACTCTTTATCAAGGATATCCATGTGTTTCTTAGAAGTTTTATTGAATGGAACATGTCTCAGGTTTATATATATATATTAAAAAAGGAGGAGATCTACACTTATATCTGTTATTGCGACCAGGACATGTCTGGATAGTTACGTTTGCGTTTGTAAGGATTACCGGTAGTCCGGTAGGAATTATTGCATGCAATTTGTCTAGGAACAACTTCCTGTTGTGTAGCGGGAAAATAATTTGATGGGTTTATGCAATGCTGGCCCAATTTTGTAGCATATAGTTGGGAGCGGGAAGGTAGTTTGGAACATGAATTATGTTTGGCGATACAGTTGTATCGTTTAAACGTTCTGGCAAGCGAATTGCTGCAGGTACAGATTGAGGTTTAATCGTTTGAGAGATTGCATACCTGACCTTTTGGATAATTGTGCCTGTGATAATTGAGAATAAAAAGGGAAAATGTATATTGGAAAATAAAGCAAGTAAAGAAATGAGACTCTATAATCCTTTATTATAAGTTGGAGAGTTTGTCACGATAAAAATAGAGGTCCTTTTTATATCCTGCGCAGATCGAATTGACTATTTACCCGCAAACTGGGAAATGGTAGAATTAGATTTAGAAATCAGTTACATATGAAACATAGTTTATTGTTATATACAAGGAGCTAGTTGACCCATATCCGGCACTTCTAGAGCATTATAGTTTATCCATTCAATGACAGGGTCCTTGATTGGATTACTAAAATATATTTATGAGAAACTAGAAGATTCGGCAGCTACTCGGCCAATCCAGGAACGATTATGAAATCTGATCTCAGTTTGACATATGAGGGAGCTGGTACTGTGTCGTACCAATAGGAATGTAATCGCAATATGGTACTTATAATACATAGGTTATATGTATTATAATTGAGTGACAAGATAAGAGTAATTATATTCGTGGGAATTAGGCGTCAAATACGACAGTGCCATGTTTTGCTTTGGCTTCTGAATTTTTTTCTCTTAGCAAATGTTATAATGCATCTTTGGGTGTTCAGGTGTCTTATAAAATATGGTTATGCCATCAGCAGATGGATTCCAGAGAGACGCAAATCGGCTCCGACTAGGCTTAGCTGATGACTCGTAACGGTTTGCCAGGGTGTTATCAAAAAAGGCGATTTCTTTCAGACGTATGCACTGGAAGTATAGCGAACTTGGTATGTTGCTTGCTTGCGTGCAATATACTCGGATCGACTATTTCTTTCACGCTTTGTAAATGCAAGTAGCAGTAATGCTGCATCTGATAAGTATAAAATATCGGACTTGCTTACAGAACTTGAACTTGAAACCAAAGTATCGCTCTTTTCAACGCGTAAAGTTTCCATGACATCATTATAGATGGGGTAGATACCGAATACTTCATCTGAGTTACAGAAATCTAATTCATTTGACACAGACACACCGGTATGTTGCGTTGTCAAAATATGTAAATTGATTCGAAGCTTTTCGATATGCTGATTAGTTCACGGGTCGTAATGACCCCTGTGTTGGTAATCAAATCTATTAAGCGTACCGACCTACTATAGATTAAGTTACTGTTTCATCTTTGCTATAATTTAAATAATAATTACATCAGTGTTGTGTCTTAGTCTGTATTCAGTAAGGGCACAGTCGGTCAGCTCTGGTCCAGCTCCAAAAGATCCAAATTTTCTGACCATGTTCTGGTGAACACCGCCTTCTAAAGAGTAGGTACTACGAACACATCTGTAAAAAATCAGTCCATCTCGATCTTTACCACGAACATGGTACAACGGGTGATTTTGGGGGATCTTACACATGTCTATCCTTCACAGCCAGAAGAACATTCACTGAACTTTTCCATGCAACCTTACCGAATAACGGTAGACCAAATTTTATACATTTTAGTGAACCAAATGTCAAAAAAAGGTCATGCAGACCGGAATAAATAATGTGAAGAGGTGGTATACTTTGCTTTACTATTTTCCAAATCCAAGCAGAATTGGTTGCCATTTTTTCCTCAAAGCTTGTTCCTTTGCTTGATAAGACCACTGACACCTTTTCTTTGCCATCGGCATATAATACGAACAAACAATTTCTGAAGTTTGTCTCAAATTCCAATTTCAAAGTATGCTTAGACCCAATTTTAATTGAATCCATCAAACGGAAGACATCTTTAACAACTCTGGTATAGAGGCTTTTTCCGTCGATTCATTGATTGAGGTAGCGAGACAATTTTTGAACTAATTAAAGCCATATTCAAAGTTTGCTTCATCCACATCTTCTATATCATTTCCAAACAAAATCTGAGCAAAAGCTGATGCAGAAATGTTCATATAATTTTCTTGATCTTCGACTACATTTTGATTGCCAGTACTTTCCATATTGACATTGTTTGAAAAAGGTGGTAATGCAGATTTTTTACCAATCTCTAAATCAACGTGACTTTTGTTATCACTACGCAAAAGTGGTTTGTCGACAAAAACAACTTTAGGAAGGTAATTCTTGATTGATTCCAGAGTCATGGCTAGTTGATAACCGTCTATTGCAGGTAGTAAATAGTTAAAGCGGTTTATGTGAACAATGGAGATTTCAACAATGACATTGCTTGACAAATCATGAAATTTTTCCACGATTTCTGTCATATTTGGGTGCAATTATTACTTGAGAATAAACAAATAAATCGTATAAATAATGAACACATGAAATGAAAACATCCTTTAATGTCGAGTAACAGCATACACCTGTATACTGCTACATAACTACTCCTACTATGAGTACATATCTCTATATAAAAAGATTGCATGATTGGCTTAAAATCGATATACGAATGACAGTTTGACACAGAATTCTATACCACTGAGTTACGATATCACCGATCGGGAAGAGAAGCTTCTCCTATCAAATCAAGAATTATAAGAAAGAGAAACTTAATAGTAATAGTTCTCTCAATGGATTAGCTACCTATAGAGAGAATAGAACAGATATTATTATAAGTAGTTCATTTACTTATATATTGATAAAAACAACCTATACGACTGTAAGTGTATAAGAGAAGTAGTGCATGGAATAATTGGATGCCTATTTTCTGCAACTAAATATACAAACATCGATACGAAGTTCTATATTTGGGATCATATATTTAACCATGTCTTGGATAGAAATAGTCAACAGAATGAATGAATAATCAGACATAACTACATGTTCTACCGCTGCCAATTTAATATAAAAATCTTATGCATCTTTTGACAAGCTACCGTTACACGATATCTTACGGGTTTTCTGTATTTTAAACAGGTTGGTCCAGGGCAACGTTACTTGAAATCAATTTTAACGAGTAGAATTCATTTAATGTAAGGCGGGAAACTGAGTATAGAATTATTACAAGACCAGAAAGGTTGACTCAACACAACTACCAGGCGAAGTTGTTCAATATAAAAGGATCAATTATTTCATAGCAGCAGAGTTCTTTTGGTCTATTTTTACCTCGAATAAAGATATAAAAAGTAAATTATACTGTTTGGAAATCAGATCAGTGTTTTTTTCCACCATTTTTTACACTATTAGTGTAAACACTTTCACAATCGCTTCTGTCAATATCCCATATTTTAAAGACCAATTTTTTAAAATTCATGTTATTGGCCTTCTACTAGTCTGTATTAGGACAGTGATAAAAGTCACTGTGAATGCTGTAGTGTAACACTTAGTGAAAATCTGAGTCCCCTAAAC
>JAEPRD010000227.1:0-38117 GCA_016758985.1 Mucor saturninus | reverse complement strand
CGACCCGATGTCTTTAAAAGACAAAGCGCCACCTCCAATGTGGTTGCCACGCCCTCACCGGCGATGGCTTAAAGATGCCTACAGGTAAAAAAAAAAAAAAAAAAAAAAAAAAAAAAAAAAAAAAAAAGAAAGTCTAACACTATATCTGAATTTCCATTTTTATAACGTCTGAAAAAGGTAAGCGAATGTCTGAAAGTGAATTTTGATTCGTCTGAAAAAAAAACTGATTTTGTCTGAATTTGAAGTGCAAACACTGTATATGGAATCAGGACCTTGCAAAGTTCAAGAAAGAAAGTATCCCGCCTTCAGTTATTTAAACGCGAATTACAGGCAAGTATAACATAACAAAACGAGATATCTTCCGCCAGGGGCACCACTAGGTCATGACCTAATTAATCTGGATTACAAGCGTGTGGATAATTCATACGGGACAGAAACATTTGTGATTTGCTAAACGACATTCAACTTTTACCGATTCGGTGTGCTTGTAATAAACAGAACAGAAACTTGTTTTTGCGTAACGGCAGTAACATTAGAAGTTAAGCGTTGCATTTTCCAAAGATCAAACGTGTTAGTATTAAATACGGGGTTAGTGACACTCATGAGAGAATCAGATTAAGATAGTACCCTGCGGGAATTATATTTTACATCCATGTACTTACAGGGTGCAAGTAAATGTGGGGAGGATAAACCCGATTGGACTCATCGGGTGCAAATCCTTTTTTTAATCCAACGTACCCTCATTGTGATGATGAGCTTAAAGATAAAGTGAGGATATATATGTGCATTGTACGAGTGTAATACACTAAGAAGAATATGTTTTAAGCGTGATTTCTATTGGGATATATCAATGACAAGATCTTCTGTGTATGATATTAAATTTACCCATCATTACCCTCTTTTTACCTAAAGAATAAACGGAAGAAGTCGCGTCTTTTTAAGAACACGGCGTTTAAAATAGTGACCATTTATTTCACTTCCACGGACTTCCCCACAAACTAATATTAAGCTATAGTGGTCAGATTAGTAGAATTCGCCAATTGTTTGCTGCCGCTGCTGCTGGTGCATTTACTGGATTAACAAAATGTGATCTGGTCACCATAATTCGAACCCTCGGACTTATGGTGTATGTCTCACAGACACGAGACCCGTGTCTCCTCAAGAATTATAGGGAATAATATGGACCCATAATTATTGCCTACTTTCATATGTAGTCTTTTAAACAAAAATAGCAGAGACGGGACAGTTCCTCTACCAAGAAAGGGTCCAGATCAAGAATTGAATTTTGGTGGCGGAGTGCACACTCGTAAAAAGTTACAAATCATAAATCGTAAACCTTTAAAATGTTTGGTCACAGTACCTAATTGGAGTGGGAAGATTTTTTTACAAGTCGAATATGCATAATCAGCATGATTTAGTCAAGCTTAAGTAATCAGGTTTTTGACAATCATCCCAACTGGAGTAATAATGATGGAGGAGATATATCATACCACCAAATGTGATAGGATAATAATAAACCACTGAAAAAAAAAAAAAAATCAATTAATTTACTCACACACCAAAAGGCAGAATCAGTGTAACGCAGGTGGAATCAAACTTTTTTTTTTCCGCTTCAAGGAAATAAAGGCCCTTGCACTATAGTGAAAAGGGATAAAACGTAAATATAAAGGCAAGAATAGGTTATTTGGAAGCCTCTGTGTACTATTGGTGAAACAACCTAACAGGTTGCTTTATACACTTTTGGTGCGTGAATGCGTGGAGAATGAAAATCTAAATAAGTTTCCCACATAAATATATCAATCCGCAAATACAGAAACGGTTAGAATTTGTACATCTTGGATTACTTAATCAATGTAAAGTCATGAAAAGGGCTGCTCCCGATTGATACCAACCAATAGAATCATCCTCCTGGAAAATAAAGAGTGTGCTACATGTGGTACACAAAAAAAAATTTAGTTAAGCAGACCCCATACTCCCTTAATTTTGTGAGAGGAGGGCACTTATTGGCTATTATTTCAGTGTGGGGAAAAAAATCACATTTGATATAAAAAGTTAGGGCAATCATGCTTCTTCTCTGCTTTTTTCTTTATTAGTTTTTGATCTTTATTTCACACATGGGAGCTAAAATCTTCTCGAACGTTTACGCAATTGGCGCTTTTGCTGCCATTGCAGGTATTATGTTCGGTTTCGATATCGGTAGTAATTCAGGTGTTATTGGTACAGAACAGTAAGTTAAACGTGAATCTCAAAGCACAGGTATTGAGTACTTACTTTATCGTTAGATACCAACTTTTTTTCGAGAAACCTAGCGCCTTGTTACAAGGTGGTATCAATGGTGCCCTTTCAGCTGGTTGTTTCGTAGGTGCTCTCGGTTCTGGTTATCCCGCAGATAGATTTTCTAGAAAGTATACTCTTATTGCTGCTTCTGCTCTCTTCATTGTCGGATCTATTTTTCAAGCCGCTTGTAATGGTGTTGCTATGCTTTGTGTTGGTCGTGTCTTGAACGGTATTTCTGTTGGTGTCACTTCCATGGTTGTTCCTCTTTATCAGTCTGAGATTGCTCCCAAGGAAATTCGTGGCCGTATCGTCGCTGTTCAACAATGGAGTATTACTTGGGGTATCATGATCTCGTAAGTTGATTGGCTAAAAAAAAAACAAATTTGTTTTGGTTATTAAACCTTATTGTTAGTTTCTGGATTCAATATGGTTGTCAATATTTTAACAACACAGCTGCTTTCCGTGTCCCTTGGGGTATCCAAGGTGTACCTGCTGTCATCCTTTGTGCTGGTATGTGGGCATTCCCATTCTCTCCCAGATGGCTCGCTGATCAAGGTCGTATGGAAGAAGCTTTCCAAGTTCTTGCTGACATTCATGGTAACGGTGACCGTACTCATCCTCGTGTCATCGTTGAAATGGAAGAAATCTCTGCAACCATTCATTTTGATAAGGAAATTGCTTCTCATCGTTATTCTGATTTATTGAAGCCTGGTATGGCTTACCGTGTCTTCCTTGGTGTTGCTCTCCAAATCTGGCAACAATTGACTGGTATGAACATTATCATGTTCTACGTTGTCTTTTTATTCCAACAAGCTGGTATTGGTAGTGATCAAGAAGCTCAGCTTGTTTCGTCCGGTATCTCTTATGTTGTTAACGTTGTCATGACTGTCCCTGCTATTCTTTATGTTGACAAGTGGGGTCGTCGTCCTACTTTGATTATTGGTGCTCTTGCTATGTCTATCTTCCTTTGGATTGTCGGTGGTATTTTGGCCACTGGTACTTGGTCTATTGGTCCCAAAGACAAGTATATCGTTGAACTTGACAACAAACACAAGGCCAACGCTGTTGTTGCATGTATCTACTTGTTTGTTGCTTCTTTTGCTACTTCTTGGGGTCCTCTCGGTTGGATCTATCCCGCTGAAATTTACCCTCTCCGTGTTCGTGCCATGGCTGTTTCCTTGTCCACTGCTTCTAACTGGCTTTTCAACTGGATTTTGAACTTTGTCGTCCCCATGTTGATGGAGGAAATCCATTACGGTTTGTATCTCTTGTTTGCCGCCTTCAATTTCTTGATGTGTGTTCATGTCTTCTTTGCCTACCCCGAAACCAAGGGTTACACTGTAAGTAAAATTAGACAAAAACCCTTTTTAACATGTGATTTTTAACCTTTCCTTTTCTTACGTAGCTCGAAGAAATGGATGTTATTTTCGAATACAATCCTCGTAAGGCTATTCCTCGTGATGTTATGGACCAACGCTTGGAAGAAAGAGGTATTCGTCGTAACGAAGAAAAGAAGGCCTATGAAGCTCGTCAAGCTGGTAGCGTGGACGAAAAGTCTGGCCACGAAGAAAACGTCTAAATGTGTTTTCCCTCATATCTAATAACAACTATTTGAAATGGTTTTATCTCTTTTTTTTTTTAAATATTCCTTATACACATACTTATTTTAATCTTTTAACTTTTTTTATATTAAACTTTTTTTTACCTACTTTTTCTTTTTGTACAACGGCTGATACTAAAGCCGTCATTCATCTAGAATGTCGTCTGGGGCCATTAGGAAAAACGTTTAAACACAAATACATGACTGATCATTTTTAATCCTTGTAATACTACATTATAAACGGAATCGAAACGTTCTATTAAATGCAGGTGGCAAACTGTGGGACAAGAATTAACTTTTACAACCACGTTGCCATCGACAGCTATCAGTAGACTGAATAGGCTGGCCGCCACAGTCGATTTTAATTTTGTGCACAAATCCTCTACATGCCATAGCATGTTGTTTATTTAAAGTGTATCTGATTTAGGTGCATTATTTTTATAAATCTTGATGCATATTAAAAATGAATCGTCAGCAAATCACCCCTTCTATTAGGATTAAATATTGGTGGTGGTATCAAATTTGCGACAGTCACTATTGGAATCGAAATAAATAAAAAGACACATCAGGCTTAAATCAGCAACTAGCTTTTTTTTTAATTTCAAGTTCTCCTTTTTGATGAAATCGTTTCGGGAAAAGCAAGTCTGTTTTCTCTGATTGTGGAAGTCATATAAAACCTACTTTCAAAGGGTTTACAATTAAATGTCAAGAGAACATAAAGAGGCTCTCTGTGGATATGTTGTCCAGCTCGGAAAATAGCTCTACAGCGCTTGTGGTGCTCTTTATACAACAAAATATTGCAGATTAAAAGACCAAGCGTTTACGTGGTATATATGTGATTGAAGTAGGCCAGTTTAATTGTATAAATCTCACGTTTCAAGGTCATACTCTCTAAAGTCCACCTATTCTGTCATTTTTAAATACACTAAAACCTTAGTAAATGCAAATGTTTATGTAAAGGTATCTCTTTCGTGATTTAACTTTTTTTTTTTTTACTATGCAGAAACATCAAGGGCAAATTCTGGCATATCAGCCATAGTTTCCACTACTGCTTTTGCATATCGCGCTGTGTCTACTATCATCGAACTTGCTAATAGTAAGATTGGTGTTAATGAAGGTGACAACTTTACTATCAAACCCGATAAAGCTGAAAACACAGACGGTGACACTGTCGGGGTTGATAATGTGGCTGAAAAATGCTAACGACAATGCTAGTGAAGTTAAGAATATCGGTGATACTGTCGCCAATTATACTACTGACTGTATCCGCTCTCTGCTTATCTCTAAAGCAAAGTTGTTTTCGGATAAAGAAGAAATTGATAAATTGCTTATACCAGGTTGCGTAAACATGAAGGATGCTGTTCAAAGATCTGAGTATAAGCATATTATCAATGAAAGCCACTACAATGACATCATTTGCTTTGCTAAAAAATTGTATTTCCAGTATCACAGTGTCCTTGTCAACAAATGAATTTCCAACAGGGAACTCAGCTTTGAAAGTGGCCTTCAATTCAACTACTCGTTCATTGATGGACAAAGTCTCGGCGAAATCAATACAATGTAAGCGGCAGTTAAATACCACCAGATATGCTATTTTCGATATTGTTAACTCTATTCTATCAAAACGTTATGAAAAAAAAAGTAGTGACTGAAAATCTCATTCATATGCACATAACATATCTGACATGGCATGTTGGTAAAATGAAAGCCATCTTAATTACCTTAAGTTCACGTCCAGATTTGAAGATATCCTAGATTTGCTTTTTCTGGTAGTTGTCTTTATACCTGTGGTGGAGAAGGAACATCACAGCCGACTAAACGTATGGCTGTTTTTAATGATTACGAGGTTTTTTAAGCCATACCTCCGTTTCGGTAAAAAGTTTGACCTTCACTATGGTATGGTACCACTGCTTTTTGAATAAGTCTCGTGCTGCCGCAGGCCTTTTGTGCGGAATGAAGACTTATGTGCGAGAAAATAAGCCAAAATGATGAGCTATCAAAGATTGAGATTAAGAAACTGCAAAACAAAAATAACAGGATTAACAGCTGCATCATAACCAGGTCAATTTAATGACTGACTCAATAGACAACACTATTTTGTACTATGATTTTATTGTAAGGTGTTGATATCTGGTTCGATTATTTGAGTATGAAGAGGTTTATATATGTCAAAAGCTACAATCGTTCACTATCCCTGCCTGTATGCTTGAATTAGATTTATTCCGTTCATATCTGAAGCTTATGTTCGTTTGGAAATATCACGTGATCAACCTGGACAAAGAACAATAATTTCTGCTTGCAGACATTAGCAGTACGATTAGTTCTCGTCATTCTCCACCTCGCAATGTTCGGCCAGTTCAGGTGTACTTATCGCCTCCTACTGCTAATAAGAGAAATCGTTCCGTGTTTAAGGAAGACCAAAAATAATTTGACATCAATATTCACTCTGTAACCTTCATTAAATTCAATACAGTAGTCATTAATTTTAATGCATGCATATCCTGGTTTAAGCACTGCTTATGAGGAAAATTTAAATCCAGCCAAAAAGACACAATTTGAATTAGACTTGGTAAAAGCTAAATTCGATGAGAGATATGACCGCATCGGAACGCCAAGGTTTGATGAGAAGATTCAGTAACATGATGTTAAAAGTGATGTCAGTGGGGCTGTCGGTAATACCTTTTGCCCGGAATAATAATTAGCAAGATTTATGGCCTGTTACATGTTCGAGGCTAAGGAAAGGACGCTCCGTTTTTATAAAGAGAGATTCTGAAAAGTAAGATACTATCTAATTTTGACGTAATTTTATGCGTTCAGACGTGTGACAGAATACATGTACATTGTCTTCAAAAAAGAGTTTAAACAGGTTAATTGTAATAAATTTTAGCAGAAAAAAAATCAACCTATTTTTCCCATTGGTTCATGTTCCATTGTTATTTTTTTTTTTTTTTTTTTTTTTTTTTTTTAAGAATAAGAATATAAATAGAAGCAATAGTTTTTCCTTTTCATCTTTACTTATTTAAATTATACAACATCTTAAAATGGCTGCAGTTACTGAATCCAAATATAAATCTTTCATGAAGCCTGTCAAGTTCTGGCAAAAGGCCGCTCCAAAGGAAATTGCAACAGTGGATGACACTGAAAGTCAGCAGGAGATTGAAGAAACAACACAAGTTAAAACCAACGGTTTCATTCCTTCGTTTGGTCTCAGTAAGAAGAAACCAAGTCAACAAGCATTCGTTGAGACCAAGAAGGGAGAGATTTATAAGCTATCGACTATCGATGTTGATGGTATGTATGCTCCTCCGTCACCTGGTCTCCAAGGCAAGAGAGATCATTGGATTGATGCTGTCGATATGGATTTCTATCTGCCCAGTTCCGAGTGTTTAACTACCCATGTTGGAGAAAAGCATGACTTTTTCACACCCTCCAGCACATTTGTGCGAACTCAGCCATACATTTTCCCCGTTGCATCTCATATGTCAGATTCTAGTTTGTCTACCGTTCCATCATTTATTGAGGATGATGGAAGTTCTGATATATTGTCAAGCTCAAACAGGTCAAGCGCCATCTTTTAATACTGTCTTATATTTGGTTTATCAACCTATCCCCCCCCATCTGTACCATATTTTTCTTTACATCCTTACCCCCACTTAATAATCCCCCAATCTAATAAAAAGACATATTTCAGCTAAATGATTCTGGTGACACCCTGTGATATCATAGCAATGTTTCTAACTATGCATATGATAATGAATTTATTGATGGTGTTTCAATAAAAATTGTGTATATCTATTCAATTTTTTTATCAATTTTTCACTTTTAACTTTAACAACCAACTTTAACAAAGATGAATAACCACGATAACATTACAGATGCTGGTAAGTAAAAAAAAAAATATCACAGGTTATATGATGTCATTTGCTGATTATTTATTTATAGATATGGAAGCTGAATTTATTGAGCGAAACAATAATTTAAAGAGATCATGGAATAACATAATTGACAAGATTGATAACGTAATGTCATACAAGCCTACATCCATGGTTACGTTTTTTTAGAAAAAAACTAATCTTCTTCTATTTAGGTTGCAAGAAGCACTCACAGTTACTTGGAAGCTCCTGAGCTCCGTGCAGACATTAACTCTACCTCAACTGAAAGCGGACACCTTGGTGCGTTTAAAGCAAGTGGTAACCCTGGCAATTATAGTGATACTACATCTACTTCTGGTATGATGAACGGCCGAGCAAACAGAACAGGCTTTTATGATGAAGACTCTGGTTTGAATAGTGGCCGCCATTCTACTGGCTTTTACGATGGCAGAATTAATTCTGCTATTTCAAACTCTCGGTCTAGATCTGGTTATGATAGCACTCAAGCTACCGATAATTTAGAAACCCGTCGTACACCCTCGAATGTGTTAGTTGAACAATCTAGCCGCCACAGTGGGGGACTGACCAGCATGGATCGCAAATTGATGAATAGCGTACAGAGTGACATCCATGCTATGCACTCAACAGACCCAGAGGAATTCGAAGGTGTAGCTTCTAAGATCGATGAAACCTTTGGTAACACTGCATTGATGTAAATATAAAACATATATAAGAAAAGGGGCTTAATAAAATCTATGCCGTTTTGTCGAAAATATTTATTTCAATTTGAAAGATAGTCTGCATGACCTATATTGTTCATTGTGCTTCTACCATACAAAGTAGCATGGTGCGGCAATATTAAAAATTCTGATGATTCACTAAAGATACTATAATGGAATATTATGTAACATATTTTATTAGAGGATGGGATTGCTGGTCACATGATGGGCAAAATTTGAGTTTAGACACATGTGACCTTTGTTTAAATTATAAACAATTACCTTGAAGATCTCGACTTTATCCCTGTGTCATCACTTTCGTCTTCACTGTCCAAAGTTAAATCGATCACATCTGATTTTTGCTTTTTGCGCGATTGCTGTTGTTGTGGTTGGTCGATTAGCTCTGGGGAAAATGCCCTTTTGGTACCGGATGTGGGTGATGAAGCGGCGACGGGTACGGGTATAGAATTGTTTGCGGTGGAAATGTTGGCTCCTACTTCGTCATCGTCGTCATCCAGTAAAATAGTCACTTCAGGTTCGGGTTTAATCTCTGGGATTTCTTCCTCTTCGGACTCCTCTTCCGCCAGATCTGGATTTTCATCGATAATAGTGACAATACCGCTAGGCTCGACACGTACACTGTCAATGTGTTTGGGAGTATTAGCTAACATTTGCGAGAAGAACTCATCTACGATTAGGTCTTCCCAGGTCTCGATCCGTCGCTGACATACAGGACATGACCAAGTAGGTGTTTGTTCATTCATAGTTAAGAATGTAGTTGCATCAAAGCACTGAAGATGATTACAAGACTTGGATCGGATGGGTGTGACAATACGCGTAAAGGCAAGCTATAACATGAGGTCAGTATATATGAATTAGACTGATATATCAAATACTTACAGGACACTTGGTTGACACTGTCTCTGACTCCATTGAAATGTCCGCATCTTCTTGGACTTCCTGCACTATACAATTAAATCAGTACCACTATTTAAAAAAAAAAAAAAAAAAAAAAAAAAAATTGCGTGCAAACATGCTGCGTACATTTCTTCAACACTTGTTCTTTGGACAAGACCCGTGTATTCTTCATTGTATCAATTAGCGTTTGCACTGGCGTCCTTTCGACAATATAGGCGCTGGCGATGAATGGGAATTCGCTGTTGATATAAATTAACTCAATGTTATTTTGTGCAGACTTCCTAATCATGATACTCAGGTCAGGTGGATTGACTGTACCGGGTTTGCTCTTTAAACATCGTAAACTCTATTGTAAAGGGTATGGCTGATTTAATAAGTGTGCGTAATTGACAGTTTGTGTACTCACGTGTCCAGGGATAACATTCTCATTGATTTTCAATTCACATATACCAGGGAACTCAAGCTGTAACTGCTCAGTGGCGCCTGTATATTTTGCGCAGTAAAAGCGAATTTGATATGGAGGCCTTTCATCAGCAGCATTGTGAGTGGCCAGTAATCGTCGGTTCTCTTCAGTCAAGGTGAAAGAGAACGATCTGGATTGTCTGGCTTGTCCGGCCACTACCAAAAAAATAAAAATAAGGATGAGTGAGGTGGGATTGACTTTTTTTATTTTTATCATTTTACCTGGGCAAACTTTGATCGAGGTTAATCGACAGACAGGCTTAATAAACGGGCTTGGGACGAAGCTTATTTGATCAATGGGTTGAGCATAAGTAGCGGCGCGTTTAGCTTTTTGAACTGTAATCTTTATCTGGTCTGCTTCGTATTCCCATGATAGTCTAAGTATTATCAGTATCTAATTCTTTGTTCTGTTTTTTTTTTTTAATGATCTTACTTTCTGGGTGCTGTTTCATTAACGATTCTAACGACATTTGAAATGCTTGTAGCTCGTTTGTTTTCGAGAAGGTTACCAATATAGGAGCAGAACCTATTGATGATATCCTCCTTTTTTCCAGAAACTACGAGCTTTTGTTGAGAGCCCAGTGTCTCATTGACCGCTCTCATACAATCACTAATTTCCTTTACTGTCGCATTTCTAAGATCGGCTTGCAACACCTAATTGTTTTTAATAAAAAAGAAAATAAACGCAAATACTTATCAGTAGATATTTTTTTAGAGTTATGCTAAAAGACCTACTTGAATTTGGTTACTCATAACGGGTAAGTTATAGTTGTGTGTTGGAAAAAAAAAAAAAAAAAAAGGTCTGTACAGGCGGTGCACAACAGATTTCATACACTCTCTTCTTGCCCTCCCTTGTGTGACTCCAGCGTGACCGTCTTATCTTCTCAAATTTGCCCATCGCACCATAATCAGGCACCGATAGACAATACTGTTGTAATGTATCTTACGGAAACAAATTCAAACATTCTTTTTTTGTATGCTTTACCATGTAGATTATTATATAAATCTAATAATATGATGAACCTACTTTATAATCCTAAATATCCCGAGCAGTTTCTTTGGACTATTTAAGTGCTTACGATCATGCATAGTGACAGATATCTACCTCAACATAATGTCAATGGGCAATCATGACACTTGTTTATGTAATATAAGAAAATTAAACTATGTGCATACTATTCAAATGTAGATAATTCCTCTCTTGTCTCTTAGAGATATGAAAACCACGAAAAAAATTCTGGTCTAAACAGTTTTTTTTAAAAGGGAATAAAAGGGCTCTATTTAGAGTGAGGACAGCCATTTCGCATAGGTTCTTTTCTCAACTCATAATCAAAAATCCGCTTTGAAATTGCTGTTATGGCATTAAAATGAGACATACAGCCATTAAACGGGAAAGAATTTTTGTTGACTTTTAAGGTTTCCCAAAGAGTGGGAAATTGGTGTTTCAATTTATGAGCCCCCTTATGTGTCAAGAATGATTTGTTATTATCCCTTCAAGATCTGTACATTGTTGCAGCCAAACTAATGCGGCTTAAAGTTACACAGAGTGTGAGCTTTTCTACAAATGTCATCTACTTTTTTTAATTAATAAATACAATTTGACTAAAAATCTAGTTCATAAATAATTTGTAATTGACTCCTCTATGATTCCCTCAACTTTTATATTCTTGCTTATTTTAGGTTCATAACTTCTCATAGATAAACCTAATTGAAAAATATCCAATAAAGTATGATTTATCTGCGCTGGATGAGGAAATCAGATCAGTGCAAAATGCGAATGTAAGAGCAACAGAAAGGGACACAGAAAAGCAAGTGTACTAGAAGATAATCAAGCAATCCTTTGAAGTACTCGGTATTATCAATATCAATTTTTTCTACATGATACATATGACAAACCAATTATTAAAGAAAATTGTGGTGAGTGAATGATCTCTGTATTTTAGATAATAAATATTTACACACCACAGGGTTGTGCCCTGTGTACAGACTTCAACGATATGACGTGAACAAGCGGGGCAATGTGTAATTCATGATTAACTTTTATATTACCATCCATCCTTAATGTGATGTGATAATTAACTTAATATTATATCTATAATATTCTCAACAATTCATCTTCTGAATAGAGGAAGGGTTAGGTCGTTTTGGGAAACCAGTGAACTAAAGCCAATTAATGCGATGATTTTAGCCCCATTTTGGTTTCGGTTAGCAATGGTAGATTGGGTGGATATCCTTCTTGGGAAGTTGGGATTTATACAAACCACTGCATCTTGGACCTATTTTATCATGAAAATACCGTTGACTTCTTCTTAAAGGGTGACGTCTAGTTATGCATGGTCTTACTTAATTCGTACAGTATGAATTACAGTGTTTAAAGACAGCGAATGTTGAGATTGTGTTTTTTGAATTCTTGGGCACAATGAGTGTAAGTTTTGCTCTTGTAGAAAAAACAGTAAACCTTGCATCAATAAACTTGACAGATAGCATAAAGTAAAAGCATGTCCCTGGGGTTTTTTTTTTTTTTTTTTTTTTTTTTTTTTTTTTTTTGCTGTTCAGAATATCTTGCGGAAATTAGGCGAAAGTTATTTTCAGCAGTTCCACTTAGCAGACGAATGATTTCATGGACAGATAAATTGAGCCTAACTTTTTCAACCTATTTCACATTGCGAACCTTAAGATCCTGCCCCTTTAAGTATTTGAGGGCACAAACTACTAGGCTTTCATTAAAGCTGTGACTATAATTATCGTATATTCTTTTTTGTATTGCAATTGACACTCATCAACATTTTGAATCGTGTTCACTAATACATTATTACATTCGAAATTAAATTGAACGATTACTGATACATTAAAGTGCGTCCGCATTAAGAATTTATTGACTGTTGAGTGTTTAACTACAAAGCTAACAGCAAAATGTCTGAGTAACCCCCAGCTATGTTAACTCAGCCATTCTTTTTAAAACTGGTATGCACAGCTATACTACAAAATAAAATATAACTCTGTACACAAATCTGCCAAGATCGTCCGTTTCTTGCTTATTGAAAAAGCTCTGTGATTGTAAATAGAGAGCTCAAATCTTTAAAAGGCAAACGGGAATTCCTATGACGAAACTTGTAAAAAAAAGTATTGCGTGTTAAAATGATACAACCTGATGACACGCAAATGTCGATGCAAGGCATTTTTTGAAACAAAAAGGGCGGGTGCTATGATCATATATAAGAGAACTCATAAGACATAAAGTGTGTGTAACAAATCATAATGCCGGAATTGTCAATACGGTCATACGGGAGACTATTTGAAGTTTATGGAAATTAAGAGAGGAAAAGCTAGGAAAGCTGACTGATCTCCGTTGGGAATCCATTGTGATTTTAATTAGTTAATACGACGTTGTGTAACAGTCGAAAACAATAAATAAAAATGACATACAAAAGTGATACCACATTAAAATCCCATTGTATGAGTATACCGCATGTGTTCCGTTCTTTTCACGTGGCAAACAAAATGCTACGAAATTTCAAGCTCGAAACTTTTTCCGCCCTGTATTTATTTATAACCTACTTAACCCCCTTCTTTTTTTTTTTTTGTCTTTCTTTTTCCTCCTTTTTTATTCAAAATTCTAAATTATCCCCCACAAACATGGCTACACTAGTTTCACTAGTATTAAATAACGCCGATAGATTACCTATAGTAGGTTCGCCTATTGGTCAAGCAACAACATGGTATCGTCGAAGAAGTAATAGCAACGAAGCCATTTGCGAAATCCCACCTCCACCTTATGAGAAGGAACCAGTCCATTCGCGGCTTACCCAAATTTCAGATTATGTTTGGAAAAGAGCCAGTTTTAGTAGTGGTACACAACCACAAGAAATAGTTCCCATACCAACAGTAACATCTGAGCAAATCTTGGATAAAAAACAGGTGGATGAAGGCATATCACTCTTACAAATGGCATCACACATGAACCAAGACATCACAGGAAAACATAACCAAATGTCGATTGATTTATACATGATGGGATTAGACAAAATATTGGCCTCGATTCCAAGTATGCGCAATTGTTACACATGTAATACAAAAGAAAAAATTCTGATAACATTTGCCCAAATGTAGTTAATTCTGATCCAAGCGTGAAAGCAACCCTAGAAAACAAGCTTTCTGAATTTAAGAAGAGAAACGGGCTTGTTTTAAACGAAGAAAATGAAAACAAGAAAAGAAAACTAACAGAAGTTGAACAAAAAGAAGCACTCGGAGGTCTTTCTGATCTAGTAATTCATGCCGCAGTCCTTGGTGCAATTGCCTTAAAGAAAAGTTCCCTTCCTGGTAAGCCTTTGTTGTTTTTTTTTTTTGTTTGGTTTCATAAATATTTATCCAAGAATAGGAATTTTCTCTAGAGCATTTCAGTTAACCAAGGATGGTTTGTTAAAAATTGATGAAACATGCTCTATTCGCGAAAGAACGTTAAACTTAACATCTGTCGGCCTTTCGAAAGCGTTGGAGTTAGACAAACATTATGAAGTCCATCAGTTCTTTGCAGAGATATTTTATACTGGATGCACAGCCGTATTAAAAGCAAGCATTGCTTATGCAGAGCAAAGTGATCTTACAACAACTGCTGCTGCTGCAGCAGCTGCCGATGATGCTACTATTTAAAACTCACATCATGTGTTATAAAAAAAGAAAGGTCACCCTTTTTTTTGTACTGTAGTAAAGATTAAAACCCCTTCTATATTTATTCCCTTTTTTTTTTCTCCTATAACTTTATCATGGATGATATGTATCAATACGCTGCTTCGGCAGTAGATAGCAATACTAAAAAAACAAATGCTGTACCTGAAGAGGACGATGTTATTATAAAGGCCTTTAGTAATATGGGCTGGGGTAAAAAATGGACCAGTTTGGTTGACACCGTGAAAAAACAGGTAAAAAATAAAGTTTACTATAAAATTACCCTCCTAATAACAAAAACATAGAGCGAAGCTTTTGTTGAAGGGACTAAGAAAGACCTTCAAGAATTTGCTCAAGTTTTAACTGAAGATGACGATGAAAATGAAATTACTACAACAATTAATGAAGACGGACAGGCAACTACCAGTAGAGATATTACAGTTGACCTTAACCCAATGGACACCATTCGTGAGAATCTTGCAAAAATCAATACCGTCAACTTCACTAGTCTACGAGATGGATTGACACATACTTTGAACCAAACTTTACCTTCTCAAATCACATCTGTCAGATTACCTGAGAATATGGACTTGACTCAATTGCAAGAAGGTTTAACTAATGGAACACGATCAGCTGAACACTATCTACAAAAGTTTGGCACTGACGTTATTTCGGCCTTGAAAAACACGGTTACTGTGCTAGGACCTGAAGAGCAAGAAGTAACCGTAGAGAGTAATAATGAGAGTGCCCCGCGTATATAGTAAAGTAAACCAACCTTGTTTATAAAGCTTGACTAAAGGAAACTGTTTTAGTGCTAATCGAAAGGAAGCTTTATTAGCAAAGATGCAAACCAACGAAAGCACATATTTAACAGATCCCGAATTATCAAAGAAGGATAAAGAGCAAGAAAAAAAGGTTCTGGATACATTCAACGCAAGTTTTAAAATTGACGAATATACAGATGAAATCGCACAGTTATTAAACGATTATCCAGCACTTCGAGAGACCATGGATAGATTAGGTACGGCACATGTGTATACGCGTTTTTAAGTAGATTTACTTATATATTATACTATAGTACCCGTTCAAGTAAGCTATGCTTTATTTTGGCAACGCTATTTTTATCACGCATGGAAGATTGAACAAGACGAACAGAAGAGACAGCTGATTGTACAAGGTGTGACAGAAGACGATGCCGACTTTAAATGGGATTCGGACGATGAAGATAGCCAAGTACCTGCACCAGTTACTAGTACATCTACTGCAACAATCACAACCAAAAATATCAAGACAGATGAACCAACTAGTAGAACTTCCACCACAAACTCTGAAGGAACTGATGATTTCAGTAACATTTCAGAGCCAATCGAATCACCGCCGCTTAAATCGTCACAAACCACAGAAGATGAATGGGTTAAAGCTGAAAAGAAAAAATCCGATGATGAGGAAGATAGTGATAGTGATTGGGAATAAATAAAGTCATACTTTGACCAAAAACCACCAGGACTATTTCACTAATTAGGATCATAAACTTGGCAAAGTATATTTGAGTATAAACTCGAAAATCAACCCAATGTCACTTTACTGATTGATTCATATCCTCATTATAAGGCCTGTCAGTCTTTCTATTGACAAGCAATGAGACTTGTATTCATTCACTTCTATTGCAAATACTAAATCATATTTCACGTTTCACAATTTAATATAGTCTCTTTTTATAAGCTATCACAGTTTCAACTTGTTGCGTTTGCATATCCGCATATTGTTACACTGGAGGCTCAAGATTCACAAACCCGATTTAAATTTTTAGAATTAACAGCACCGTTTTAATATTGAGATACGTGCATGACGCATACGCAGTGAACTGACGCTTAAGAACGCTACACAAAAATGTGCTGTCTAATTTATTAATTTGATTTAGAACTGATCAACACCTGGAACTTCAAGAAGCTTCTAGATAAAATTCGAAACTTTCTTTGCTTCCATTACAACATGCCATAAAATTAAAAAAAACCACAAAAATTCAAATATCTACATATATGAGAATGAACGGGCAGAAAAACTATGCACAATGTAACATTGACATCACGTTGTAAATCAGACATACACAAGATTCATATGCTTTTACCTTTTTGCTGGATAAAGTAAAAAAAAAAAAAAATCCAGAAATGTCAGATTGTAATGTGCAGTCTTTAAGCTTTTCCTTTAGTATATAAATCGTCCTTTCAGATAGAACTATTTTAACTAAGCTGTCTTTTTTTATATAGTCTAAAAGTCTCTTATTATCTTTGCCAAACATAACATGAGATATCCAACATCTTTTGTTTGCATTTACATCCCAGTCCCAAAATAAATGATCGCAATTATAAACTAAAACACCATGGAGGTATTTCTGGTCAGAAATCTTTATCCGCTTAAACTCCTTCTTATAAAAGCTAGTTATTACATAACCGAATATAAGTAATTAAAAAGAGAATTTTTGAATGTTTTTAATGCTTTTTAAACAAAAAACTATCAATCTTTGAGTTTCTTAGTCCTTTATACACGACCACAGATTCAAAGCTCATTGATCAGTGATAGTGGGTAATATTTAAAGTTGGTCTTTTGGTTTTTGGATGGTGTCAGTAGATGTTAATCTATGTAATGCGGACTAAATCAAACTATTTTGACCATTGGAATTTTACTTTGGCTTAGAAGACTCAAATAATGAAGACTTATTTGCCGTATTTTACAATGGAACATTAATAGACAACTTCTTATTCAATTATATACTCTTGTGGAAACCTTTTTATTCTGTCTATTTCATACAACCCAGCGAAAAAGAATATATGGATACAACGTAAAAAACTTAAATTATCATTCACGCTGTAATTCTTCCCGTACTAAAATATAGATTACATCAATACTTATCCAAAGCAGAATTGTCATTAATTGATCTCAGAGAGTATATTCGCGCTCTCATGCGCATTATTAGACTTGGAGATCTTATTATTGATTATAATTCATGGACATGTTTGCAAGCTCAAATACATGTGAATGTCAATATGGGTTTTCTTATTATAAGATGATCCGGAAAAATCAAAACCGAAGATTTTGAATCCGTGAATATTTTACTTAGTTATCGCAAATGGTACACGGCATACTTTAATTCAAATGTGCTTCATTTTCGGTCAATCAAAAGATAAATGAGAATAAAATTGATAAACACGAACAGACTCGGTCTTTTTTGAATTGTTAATGGGCTGAATAAACATTGTAGGAATAGTACCATTGAACCTATTTTTAAATGGGAAGCATGGATGATCATCGTTCTTGTCGCGAGTGTTATATCACAGAGAAAGCTGATGAGTAAAGGTATAGAATCACGTCATTTAAATACGAATAAATTACGGGAATACTTGTGTATCTGAACAATTGGTTTGTAAACTAAGTTCTATCTCACTTGTCTATTTCACCACAGCAATTTTAAAGGAATTTTTATTTATAGAGTACAAGTTAAGTAGTGCCGCTTCAATTATTTTCGAAAAACACTGTGTCGGTTCATTGTGTAACTAACAGACTGTAGAGACATGTGTCCACTGATAATTGCATCCTTATTCAGGGCTCATCCTTAAAATGATGAATGGCTTCGTTTATGCCGACCAATTTTTTTAATAGAATGAATGATAATGATGCTTCAAAGTATCTAAGAACTATGCGACAGGAAGTCTTTAGAAATGAGGTGTGCTTAGAGAAAGGAGATTATTATGATAAAAACGCGCACTTTTCATGGTACACAAACATCAAAAAAGATAGGTTTACCAAACTGTCGGTTGAATGGGGATATAAATAAAGTATTTCCCATCTTATTTCACAAACCTTCCACTTTTTATCTTTTAGTCAGACCTTTGTTAATCTTAATAGCGCTTCAAATAAAAATAGGTTGATTTCGCTGTTTTGTAATTTATTAAAAACCTTATCCTTTTTACAAGGGCTGCTGGCGTATTTTGCAAAGGACCAACGGTCTGCATTCAGTAAAAAGTACAGTTTGGGATGGGGCACTTGATGTCGTACATCGTTCCTGGTTGACTGTAACACTAACGTTCCAGTTAGTTTATAAAAAAAAAAGGGGGTATAATAATACAAGTGTCATTTGGATCAGCGACATAATTAATTTTCCATGTATAAGTCTACGAGCGAAATGAACGAAGGAAAGAATATACTCAAATTAAATGACTTTACCGTCAAACAAGCGTAAAACCAATTATTAAAATACCGATAATTACCCCATTGCATGCATACCTGACCCTCATTGTCAAAGTTTCTTCGTCCGAAAGACTGAACAGCTTCATGAGCTTGTGAAGAATACTCTTCGATTATATTTAAACCGCATTGTATATGATTGTCCTCATCTGGCATACACTTTTACAATAAATTTGACATTGTCTCTATTTACTTATGATGGGATGTAGAAGACCATTTTTTATGACTTTCTGTCAACACTCTGTATGTGATGGGCTGCCAGAAGTAAAGTAAATATTATTACTCTTCACCTCCAAGCATTTTACTGGTCTTTGATGTTTGGGTTTTTAACCATCTTTAATCTTCAGCTGGCGCTTTTTTTTTATGACATGAATGACACTCTTACAGTGTAGAACGTTGGTAATGATATGAGAAGTGGAGTATGTCTTTTCCATCTCTACTTAAATAGGTAGTTATTTCTACAGCTAGTACAAATGTTTTTCAAAATGCGATGTCAGGGTGTCAAATACGTCAGAAGCGCAAAACTGCGGTTCACGTTCACGCGTAACTGAATTATAAAAGAAAAGATTTCTCATGCACAATATAACATTTACTCATTTAGGTTATAAACTTTTGAGTTAGAATCAGAAACCAAACATCAAAGTGCGATGTCAGGTAGCGCATACGTAAAGAAGATCCTCTAGCAAGTGCACAAGTTTCTTTTTTTTTTTGTGTGTGTCAGATCAAAGACTGTTACTATAGGTAACACAGAAGTGTTTGTTATGAACACATAGTATATTTCTCAGTTTTGTACCCCCTTCTGCGACCAGAATTATATTTATCTTTTTCAAAAAGACCAAGTACTTGTCTAGACCGGTTAAAGCTCGTAGTTGTGCAAATCTATCTAATTAAGTAGATGATTGATTGACCTGCGAAATCAGACTTTTATAGAAGAAAAAGAAAATGATGTAGTAAGAAAGACTGTTTTAAATATATCACAGGCACAGATTGGTACATGTACATGCTGGATAGATCATTGCATTCTAAAAGCAAGTACAGCTTCATCATATCTGGTTCTTTAGCGCATAGGAGATCATCAAGTGACTCATGTGATAATGACAACAATGATATGGGCTAATTTCTTTGTAATTCAATTAGTCTCCTTGTTGGTATCAAATGTAATCATTTAGTTGTAAGCGTTGCTATGTTTCCCTAAAGATGAGGGAAAGAGAAAGAAAAGAGAGAGGAAATGTTGTCTATGTTTAGAATTACTCTGAATTCAAATTTAAATTACCCACGTTCTTATTTGTTTTCCCGCCACTCTCCAAAAAAGTCATTTGTTAGACAAGAAGGGGTCAAGTGAATAGCTTAAATTGCAGTGTATAGCGCAGGTGTTGCTGTTTTGACGGACATTAGATACTCAAGCCTACTAAAAAATATTCTAGAACAGGCCTTTGAGGGTCTTTGTATGGGATCGAGACCGCTGTTAGGGTAACAAATAAAAAAAAAAAAAAGTGAAAGCCAAAAAGTAAATAACATGATTCGAACAAAGAGATGATTAACTATATCTTTTTTTAGACTGGAGTTTTTTGATAAACGATTCCGTCAGCAGGTGCGGGGACCCCATCACTTGTAAAAAGCAACTCAGATTCTATGGATTGTATATTATGTGTAGAGACGAGATTTTTTTATGGATGCTTACAGTTTTAGCAAATGAAACATGTTGTTTGATAGTGAGAGAGGGAATGAATACAATTTCTCCGTTCAAGTGTCCCCAAATATTTGTTTCTTCTTGATTTTCCCATAATGTCTCAATTTAGCAATAAAATACGTCATTTTAGCCAAAGCGGAAAAAGCCTGAAAGAGATATAAAGGAGTGCTCAAAAGCAGAGAGCAAAAACCCAACGACAAAAAGTGATATAGACTTAAATATAGAAACAAATCCCGAGCGGCTTATTTATAACAGGTATACAGAAAGCAGAAACGCGTTATTTTAAAACGGAATGGGTTACATTATAGATTATTACAGTGTAACAGAACGGCTTAAACGATGACGTATATATCCCCCAGTGGTCGATCACCTAAAAATTTTTCCCTTCTGTTCTAAACTCTTCTCTTTTTTTCTTATATACCTATTTTTTTTTTTTTTTTTTTTTTTTTTTTCTTATTACCTACACTTTAATTACACATCACTTAGAAACAATGACTAGTCGCGAAGGTACTCCCGATCCCAACTTGTTAAAGACTCAAGACAAGATGAACAAGGTAAAAAGAAAGAAGGAAAAGCTTTATATAGAATTTTTGTTACTAAAAGATGACTGCAGAATGATAGCCCATCAGCAGCTGAGTTAACCACAACAGAAAAAGATACTGATGATGGCGAAAAGATTTTAAATCCTGAAGATCTTATTGATATGAATACGTTTGAGCAATTATTAGATATGGATGATGAAGATGATCATGAGTTCTCATACAGTATTGTACTTAATTACTTTGAGCAGGCCGACACTACATTTAAAGACATGGATGAAGCATTGTAAGTTCTGATCTGTCTCTAATCAAACAGTATCTAATTATTTATTTTTGAAACAGAGAAAAGAAGGATTTACTCGAGTTATCTCGACTCGGTCATTTTCTTAAAGGTAGTTCAGCCGCTATTGGATTAAAAAAAGTAAAGGCAACATGTGAAAAGATTCAAAACGTTGGCAACTGCCAAGATGAAGAAGGAACAGGGGAAATCGAGAAGGAAGATGCATTGAAGCGTATCACACCATTGTTACCGCAAGTCAAGACTGAATATTCAGAAGCTGAGGAATATTTAAAGAACTTTTATGAAGTACAGGATGCTCGATAATAGATTTTGAAATTATTAAAATAATAATAAAAAAAAATAAAAAAATAATAAAGAGATTAAAGGGACAAGGGCAACCTTTTATTATTTATTTAATGACATCATACCTTAGGTAAAAATTTGATTGTAAAGAATACTAATATGAACATGATACACACAAAGAAAACTACTCCCATAGTCATGAAACTAGTGCCCCATGACTTGGAATAGTGTTCATCCAATCGTTTTCTTTCTTTTGTCATTCGCTCCAAATTACTTTCAACGGCTTGTTGGGCTTCTCTCAATACAACATCATCCTTTGTCAATGTATCTCCCAGTGCTTGACTATTCATCTTTAATTGTTGGGCCATTCTTCCTAAATCCGTTGTTAACTCATCATGCATTTGGCGGTGATGTTGTAATACGTGTTCGATATTCGATGTTTCATCTTGTCTAGTGGGGTTTCTACGTGTCCTTATTTAGTCATTTGCACTTGCATTAATTAGCTCTCTTTACCTCTGTCGAATTTCGGAAGGCACTGCCTTTTTCTCCTCCTCATATTCCTCTTCCACTTCATCTTCCGCTTCATCTTCCTTCAAGTCTTCCTCGAGTAATTTCTACATAATCATTTAAGTATTTAACCACGTCGTAACAGCTTTAACTAGCATACCTTCTTTCGAGACGCTTCTTCAAGCCTGTTTTGTTCATCCTGTTGCTTTAACTCTAACAACCACTCGGGATCAGTCTTTTCCAACTGCTTCAACTCCTCAGCATGCTTCTTTTTTACTAAACGTGCTTCAGGTACACCAGTTTCCACTGCCACATGCTATTATATTGCGTTGAGTCTTTCTTTATTTTATATCATTCAACTACTGCTTACCATGTTATGGTCGATTACAGCTCGTTTCAGTCGGTCGAGATTATTCATGAAAGGTCTTGGGCTGTACTCAGAAGGTTAACAAACTAATCTAAGAAAAATGTACAGCTTCAACATACTTTTGTGGCTTCTCTTCCGCAGTGAGTTTTGATATAAACTTTACAAACTATAAAAGCAACTTATTTAGAGACGTGTTTTCTCTCTCTCTCTCTCTTTCATCAAACTCTTACTGCAGCAAACTTTCGTTTTTCAGATGCTGTCCAGGTTTCGACAGGCTCTGAGTTTAACTTTGATTCACAGCATAGCATGAGCTTGTAAAGGTTGAGTTCTCTAGTAGTAGGATTCATTATGGGGGGGGGGGTTTGTGGTTTCTGAGAAAAAGAAAAAGCGACGAAATAAAAAACCAGAGGACTTTTAAATTTTGGGAGATCACCAGAAGGCTGCTAAATGTCGCCTCTAAAGAAAGACAATGGTTTGCCCGTCCAAGCAAAGCCAGTATGAAAGGTCGACGCTTAGGGTGGATTCCCCCACTAAATATTAATTTCGATTATAATTTATAAAACTGATTTGCATAATAATAAATTCATCAATTGGCATTTAAATATACAATACAGATTTCTTTATGGAGCGAGTAAACCTGTGAAGTTTTTATTTTTTTAAGCAGTTGCAGCAAATTGCTCGACAGCACCAGCAAACTTTGAGACACCTTCAATGGCTTCTTCCTTTGAAATGATCAAGGGAGGAATGACACGTACAGTGTTACAACCAGCAGTGACTAATAATAAACCACGCTCACGAGCCATCTTGACGATAGGAGAAGGATCCTTTTTGAATTCGACACCAATCAAGAGACCGTAACCACGAACTTCCTTGATGATATCAGGATGGCTTTCTTGTACTTGTCTCAACAAACCTCGCAAGAGCTCACCCTTTTCATTGACATTTTGGATGAACTCAGGTGTAGTAATACGCTTTACAACATTTAATGCAACAGCTGAGGCGAGAGGATTACCACCAAAAGTGGTGCCATGGTCACCTAAAATATACATGTATCAGAAAATCGCATTCTTCTTTAATCAATGTACTACGACTTACCAGCTTTAATTAATTCACCTACCTTCTCTGAAGTTAAAATAGCACCAATAGGTACACCATTGGCCAAAGGCTTAGCCATGGTTAAAATATCGGGAATACAAGCCTTGTCAAAATGTTGATGACCCCACAATTTACCGGTACGACCGAGACCACACTTTAATAAAATTAGATTAGCAGTGATTCAGGATTAAAAAACCATGTGGCTAAACTTACTTGAATTTCATCGAAAATCAACAAGGTATTTGTTTCATCACAACGTTTACGTAAAGCTTGCAAGAATTCGGCCTTGGCAGGATGAACACCACCTTCGCCTTGAATAGGTTCAATAATGACACCACATGTTTTATCAGTGATAGATTCTAAAGTCTTTTCGATGTCGTTGAATGGGCTGGTGACAAAACCAGGCACAAGTGGGGCAAAAGGTAATTGGTATTTAGGGTTATAAGTAGCAGAAAGAGCGCCCATGGATCTACCATGGAAAGCATTTGTGAAACAAACGATTTCAACCTTATCCTGAGAAAATTTCTTACCCCACTTACGGGCAAACTTTAAAGCGCCTTCATTTGCTTCAGTTCCAGAGTTTGCAATAAACAATTTACTAGCCCAAGAACCGCCGTTTGATTTTGTAGTTTCTACCAAGGATTTAGCTAATGCACCGGCATTCTCGTTATGATACAAGTTACTGGTGTGTAATAACTTGTTTGCTTGGTCGAAAAGTACTTGGGCCACTTCAGGATCGGAATGGCCTAATGCTGTCACTGCGATACCTGCTGTGAAATCTAAATATTTACGGTCACTTTGGTCGTACAAGTAACATCCTTTGCCTCTAGTGATTACAAATTCGGGTCGAACATATGTGGTGACAGTGTACTTGTTAAATTCTTCTACTTGTTCACGCGTAGATTGAGGTACGTCGTTATCGGGATGTGTCAACTATGCGAAAAAAAAAAAAGAAGTTAAGTCTTTACCCCCCTTGTGCTTTTTTTAATCATAATAATATTCACCTCCGTAACAGGTTTAAATGAAACAGCGTATGTACGTTTCTAACATGTTTGATGTTGAGTTTATGGATTACTCCTCTTTATATTTTAATCTATTTTACCAAGATTGTATGTGCAGGCTTAAGAACCGCTTTGTTTAAAGGACGAAACATATTAAAAATAAGCAACAATGAAAGAAAAAACCCAAAAAAAAAAAACCGCTAGGTTATATCCTGTGTTCTTTAATCTCCTATTGAAATAGGACGGATTGTTTTTATTTCTTGTGAGTCACGGTAGAGTTGATTTTCAAAAGTTTGAGTTCTTTTTAACAGGAAGTGAGTTAATATGAGTCAATTTTATATTTGAAAAACCGGTTACCAAGATATCTGGAATATTCATCCAACGCTTTGGCTGTTTTTTCCATTTCAATAGATTGCTGATGCACTTGTTCAATTTGTTCAATAAAACTCGAGAAATCCATATCTACAATAAAAGCAATCAATACAACCTCTATCTCTCTATATATATATATTTGATTTTTTTTTTCTAAACTGCCTTACAAGCATTTTGTAATTTAGACATTTCCTTCATTAAACGTTGACTCATTTGGCTCATTTGAACATATTTCTCCTTGGTTGATTCGTTCATGGTCGTCAGTAACTGACAGTCCTGGACCGTCACTAGTTTCATTAGCCTCCAGTCTCTCCATTACCTTGAATGAGAGTGGCACTTACACTTTAACTCGGCTTTGGTATAGTCTGCAAAATGCCTGTAGGCATCTTCAGTCAAGCGGACGATATGTTCTTGGTCCAGACCTTTTGTGTATTCATTGGGTTTTAAGGCAACTTTATTTGAGGTGGACGAGGAAGGAGAGAGAGAAATCGGTAATCTGTTACTCATTGGGTTATTTGAAAATATGGAAAAAGCAGATAAAGACTGAGTAGTGACTTGATTTACGTTTCTGAGTCGCGACAAGCATATTTTTTTCCCCCTTTCTTTTTTTTTAAAAAAAAACATATGCCTCAAGAAAAACGATTATTCAGTAGTGACTCAGAGGAAGAAGATTACAAGGTAATGTTTGCCTATGCAGACTTCGGTTGTAAGCCAACAGTTTTTATAGCCCGCCAAAAAGCAAGCTGGCACGTCAAAAAAGGTAGAATCTTCAGAAGACGATTCGGACATGTCAGACGACGTCTCCTCTTCTGAAGAAGAAAAGGTAGGATAAAATAAACCACCTTATCGGTCACCGTATTCACCAATATGAACTACGACAGAAACCTAAGAAGAAACAACCAGCTAAAAAGACTAAAGAAAAGACCAAAGAGAAAAAGGCCGATGTGGAACGTAATGCAGAGGGCGATCAAATCTTTCCTGTAAGTGTATATATACGGTATTGGATCCTTGTTTATTGAATACGCGGTAAAATAGTTGTCATTTAAGAGAAGAGTTACAGTGAAATCTTTTCCAAATGGGGGAGCTGCCATTGATATCAGAGAGGTATATTTGGATCAAAGTGGTGAGCAACGTCCTGGCAAAGGTACCTTAAATAAAAAAACTGTCAACGGATTTGAGTCTGAAACGCATTTTTAGGTATTTGTTTACCATTGGATCAATGGAAGAAATTAACTGCTTTCTTGCCTGATATTGAGGAAGCTATTGCTGCACTTCCTAGCAAGAAGTAAATACGTCAACTATTAAAATTGGAAAGTGACTCATTCATAGTCTTACTCCGATTTGGTTTAAATAAAAGCTTTCCAGAGAAAATTCTTTTTTCATCTTTTCTTTCCTCATTTTTTCTTAAATAGCATGTCTACTTTTGACCTCACCAAAGTCATTCGTCCCAATATTTTAGCCTTAAAGCCTTACCGCTGTGCACGTGACGACTATAGCACAGGCATTTTATTAGATGCCAATGAGAATGCCTATGGTCCTGCTTTGACCACTGAACACAAAGGAGACTTGAACAGATATCCAGACCCATATCAACCTCAAGTCAAGGAGCGTATCTTAAAGTTACGTGGATTGCCCTCTACAAATAACATTTTCTTGGGCGTTGGCTCTGACGAAGTCATTGACTTGCTTATTCGCATTGCATGTGTTCCTTCCAAAGACAAGATCTTGATTACCCCTCCTACTTATGGCATGTACTCTGTTTGTGCTCAAATCAACGATGTTCAAGTTGTTAAATCTCCATTGAATGTGGAGGATGGTGCTTACCAGCTTGACTTGGACAACGTTAGTACTCCCCCCTCAAAAAAATCTTGCATGACTGATATTAACGATTATCTTCAATTAGTTATTTGCTTCCATCAAGGCAAACCCAGAGATTAAGCTTGTCTATTTATGCTCTCCCGGTAATCCTACTGGAACTTGTCTTTCTCATGACAGTATTCGTGCTGTTCTTGAATCCGATTATAATGGATTAGTGGTTGTAGATGAAGCCTATGTCGATTTTGTGGATAAAGAAGAAGGCTCTGTTGCCACCTGGGTCGATCAGTATCCCAATTTGGTTGTGATGCAGACCTTGAGTAAGAGTTTTGGCTTGGCTGGTATTCGTATCGGTATTGCTATTGGACACCCTGATCTTATTCAAATCTTGAACAATACAAAGGCTCCTTACAATATCAGTACACCCAGTGCTTTGATCGCCGCAGAAGCTCTCTCTGAAGAAGGCATTCAAACTATGCACGATTATCGAAAGCGCTTAATTGCTCAACGTGCCGTTATGATTGAAAAGTTGGCTAAAATTAATGGTACTGGTCGCGTCCTTGGCGGCAATGACTCCAACTTTGTTTTAGTTGAAATTTTGGATGCTAATAACAAGCCTTCTAATGATCGTGCTCTCAAGGTTTATTCCATGATGGCAGAGACTCTCAGTGTGGTGGTACGTTTTAGAGGCATGGAGTATGGCTGCAACGGCTGTTTAAGAATTACTGTGGGTACCGAAGAAGAAAATGCTACTATGCTTGACATGTTGCAAAAGGCTTTAAACGAAATTAAATAATAAAAATTTGATCCATAGCAAGTCTGAGTGGATTTTATTGTATATTTTCAGATTATTCCAAATTCAGTCTATTCGCAGCATCTTGAACCAAAGCAATCATCTTTTCTTCGTGGCTCACCTGTTTTTTCTTCACATCCTCGAGTTTCTCTGGGATAGTTTCGTTTATTTCTTGGAGTTTTTTATTTATTTCCGTTTCAACTTTCTCAACTTTATCTTTTGTTGCTGTCAGGCTGGATATTGTTTTTTTTAGAAGTTTACTTTTATGGATAAAATTAGGTTACTTACTCTAATCTAATTGTGACCAGCCTGCCTTCTGCTTCATTAAATGACACTTTTGCAGCAGCTACAAGTTCTCGACGACGTGTAGTAATTAATTCATCTTGTTGTTTGAAGCGAGCTTGCTTTAACTCCAGGGACTGTAAAAAAGAAAAAATTAAAAGAAGATTGAGTAATATTAAATAAGTTTTTACCTTGTACGCTTCTTCAAGTATCTTTTTCTTTCTTTCAAATTCTTCTTCGTCCTCTTTAATTGCGGACTGTCTCTTTTTGTTCATTCCAATCATCTCGCTTAATGTTACTCTTGACTGTGTTGTATCCTGTACAAGTTGCAAGATTTCAGCTTTAAACTTCTCTTTTTTTGCTGCCAAGCGAGACTAAATATATACAATGAGTACTGTAAATTCAATTATTCCATGAATCATACCAAATTTTCGCTGCCCCAGTTTGTATCGTTTCTATCTAAATCATCTCGGTTGAGAATTATTGATTCTTCACCTGCTATAATGTTGAATTCTGCCACCTTGCGTTCAATCTGTAATAAAGAGATGAGAGAATGACACTCATGTATAGACACACCTCTGATATACCTCATTTATATGCTTTTTATAGTCTTTTTGAACTGATTCATCCTCCTTATTTGTCTCTTCAAACTTTTGTGTAACAGCCGTAAAATCGCTTCTAAATTTTTCCAGGCCTTCGTTTGTTTGGATGACCTTTTCCAATATGATATTTCTTGCTGCCCACTTATCTTCAATGTCCTTAATCTCATTTTGTGTGTTGCGTAAAGCGATCTGTAAATCTTCGAGTTCATCCTCAAGTCGACTATTCATCGTTTTATACTGGTTTGATCTATCTTTTGTACGATCAATATAATCTTTGTATTTTTGGACGTCCTCGTGTAAAATGACATTTTGCCTGTTTAAATCCTCTAATCGCGACTATGTACGTGGAAAGGGAGATGAGCAGTCATATATAATTGAACTTGTCTTGTAACGAAGTTTTACTCACTGTTGCTTTACTTGCGTCTTCAATCTTCGTTTTAAATGCAGCAACTTCGGATACAAGTGCTTCTATTTCATCTCGACGAAGATTAAGAAGATTGTCTAAATAGGATACGCTTAGTGACAAACAACAGATACATACATACATTTTTAACTGGTCATTCATCTTACCACAGTCTTCGCGCAACTTTTCGTTTAATTCACTAAGATCCTGGTTTCCCGATTGATGTTTATGATAAACACCAATACTATATTGACGAAATATTTGCATTGGATGTTCTATTCTTTCTTGTTCTCTAATGGTCTCTGTTGTTAAATCCACTTGTCGACTACACTCTGTCAACCAAAACAATAGCGCAAAAAATGTTGGATGCGCATGTAAAGTACCAATAGATCGTAGTGTAGCGGGAGTAATCATACTCAGCAAGGGACACTTGAGGTCTCGCAGCAGTTCCAATACTTCATCTTCAAATTTCTTCGCAAATACATGATTTGGTAAAATACGACCTATAAGAAACTTGAAGACCGCTTGAAATTCCAGCGAGGATACACTACGCGACGTAGCAGGCTCTATACCGTCATAATCAGTTTCCCTTAAATATGCTTTTATGGTGGCACAGTATTTGCGTTGAACTTCGGGTTCCTTTATATATTTTTGGTCAATGCTATGTCTTCCCGGTTGTACTTCAACTTTTTGTTTGTTAAGCGTTCCGTTAAGCTCATCAAGCGATTCTTGAATGTCGTCAAATAATCCTTCTCTGCCCCCCACAAAATTAGACGAACAAACAAAAAACAATCAAGATCAGGTACGATGCCTTACCTCAATGACAATAAGGAATCGGGTGGAGTAGGTCGCTCTACAGGAAAATGTGTCACTTCCGAGTTATTGGGTGGTCCTCGAACATTAATTTTTTTTCTTGCTAGATTAGGGTCTGACTGTGTGCTTCTTTTAATGGACATTGTATTTTCCTTTGTAAATGTTGAGGAAGAAAGGACATGAAAAAAAAAAAAAAAAAAAAAAATTCACGCTGTCACGTCTTTTCACGCGCCTACTTTTCTCATTTCATCGTGCTTTTTGGTATGTCTTTGCTTCCATAAGGTTACACCTTTGAAAAGACATTGGCTTTTTCGTTTGCTTTTTAGTTCCATCTGTGATACTTTCATCCGTTCCATGTTTTAGCAGTAGTAGTAGTAGTATGGTTCATTTATAATGGTATGCATAGGCCCTGATGAATGTGTCTATACCGTGGTGAAATAACTAACGAAATAATGACATTGCTCGAAATAGGTATTTAAGAATACATTTAAATAATAATTCATGGATTAAAAATATTCTCTACTGTGGAGTATCAGCTCACACATGTATACTTCTACACACGTTTTCCTGTTACAAGTACTACATACTTTTAAACCAGAAGTTGCATGATTGGCTTGAATGATATACAAAAAAAAAAAAAAGTAACTGTGCCTTAATTAAAGAAAACCTCGTCCTATGAGAGACTCAATCTCAATATTTTCCTCAACAGATTAGCTTACCCGTCGAGGGAATAAAGTATACGTTATTCTTAATGCCTCACGAAGTTAAAACTTATTTACAATCGTTGATAATTCTTTTTTTATTGAGTTAATTATCTCTTTATGTAAATAAAACATTTGATACCGCGTTGCGATTTGTTTGGTTATACTGACTTTACTGAATGGTCATCGAAGACCCACCATTGCCTATTTTGGGGGTCTCGAATGTAAGCAATGCAATAATCGACTCGTCCCGGCATATGTAAGTTATGCAAACGTGATTCATCATCGCCGCCGGAACGGGGTGCAATATACATCCTTTGGGTGGGTGTGCCTGTGTATAGATACCGCACAAAAAAAGGTCAATTAATTTATGCAGGATGATCGTAGCATTAAACAATCAATAGGTCCCATCCTCGTCATGTCATGTCCAGTAAAGAAATTCGCAGGAAACTCACCAACTATATCATCCACAATAATATTTACATCCACAATAACATTTACATCCACAAAACCTGATCGAATAGCCTCGTTGACAATGTATGACGACTTGAATGGTTCCAAAGTCTGGTCATCATCTACCACTGCTTCCTGGATTGAATCTAAAATAAACCTGAAAATCTGATAGAATACCAGCAAACAAAAATTAATTCATCTTGTCTAAACTTTTTTTATTTTTACTAACCTGCAGCATCATCGCTTTGTAAATTTCTTGTATCCATGATACGGTTTAAATGTAGGAGGAGGAGCTGTAGGAAGGTGTGCTTCTGTACCAGGATGGTTATTTTCCATTACAGACTCCGCTTGCTTGAAAAAAAGGATTCAAGTTGAACCTGCTGTTATGTTTGGCAGCCAAAATTCGAGGTGGGGTATTCATTCGACGATGAGAGTTCATACCAGCAAAGATTTTGGCTAACTCTCTCACCACTAATCATTGAATTTTTTTAATCACTGTTCTGTTCTACTTTTTTCTATTGATTTGTCACTTACCCATCTTGGCTTTTCACACTTTTGATAGGCACTGGGACGTCGTTCAATCTCTTTACAGCTGTCGTATTGACAGGTTCAAATACCAAGGTACTGTTCATGATAGCCTTTTTCAATGGCAATATAGAGAACAAATACTACACGGTTAGTTTTATTGTTGGATACAGCGAAATCCTTACCTGCAGTGTCGCATTCATGAAACTGGCATTACTAGTATTAAGCAGTCCTTTGATACGGAAGTAGTCAACTAGCGTGTGAATAGAAGGGGGCATTTTAAAGAAGATAATTTGTAATGAGCTTAAATTAAGATATTGAAAACAATTTTCTATATTAAAAAATAATGAAATCAACTAAAATAAGTATATGTTACATAGCTGGATAAATAATGTACTTTACCACTACAGGTTGATTTCAATGCAATAAAATATAAGTAAAAAGAAGATATAAAGGACAAGAAAGAAGACTTCAACAATTTGAAAGGGCTAATTATATTTATATGAATAGCGGAGTGATATAAAAAACAAAGAAAACTGTCTAATCCCCACACCTTACTTTTTGTTTGTTTGTGTACTTTTTTAAATTTGAAAAAAGTGATACACTCAACAACAATTTTCTTGTTCCTTACTAGATTCATCTATTTTACATTTCACTTACCACGATCTTAGCCGTTAATTAATTACAACATGCCTTGTAGTTTCACCCATACGAATACTTTAATCTATCCAATATTGATTACCAATATCTGATCGATTATCCACCGAATATGTATCTTTGATTCCAACCATTAGCAAATTTATACTACCGTAATAGATATAAGGTAGTCTCGGCCCTAAACTTTCCTTCGTTATCTGCAACAATATATATATGTTGACAACATAAAATCAACATGGACTACGTCTCAAGACAAGGGCACATTCCACTACTTTATATTAATACTCAATACTACATAGAATATCTACACGTACGTACTTTTTTTTATCGAGTCTCTTAGGGACAGTCAGGGTGCGCGTAGTCGTAATGTTGGGATTATGATACTTTAATAAACACCAAGAGGTCAATATAACTTAATGACTTGACCCAGATAAAAATTTACCACAACCAGCATAGTTTAAACCAGTATATCTGTATTATAGCTTACTTCCAACTACTCGTTTGGACTTGACCTTAATATTTCTGCGTAAGATTAAGATCAAACGGGCTTAAGGGCGAAGGAGTAATGGTAGAATTGTCAAACCAAGTAAAAATCATTCAATATACATTTATTCGTAATTATCACATTGTTTTTGATATTTTATTCTGGTTTCCAAGTCTAAAAGGATAGCCAAATCACGGATCTTACGGTGTGACTACGTGCACTTTGGTTGTCCCTGAGGAAAAATTGGCTGTCCCTAAGAAAAGCCTTTATTTTATACGTATTTTTATTTTCTACGTAATTTTACTTTCTACGTACTTTTATTTTCTATGTACTTTTATTTTATACGGCCCTTTATTTTCTACGACCTTTTTATGCACCTGTTTTCTAGTATGTGAAGGCTCAAACATATGGATGGTTGGATAGACAATTAAATCACCCTGACATAAGACAGCTCTTGTTTATCAGTTTCTAAATAAAACTCGTTCATTCGATCTTCTGATTAAATAAACAGTTGAATTATCTGATGTATACGAACGCTTTTTTATCAGTCTACAAATATAAACCATTCAAACATTTTTTCCTTCCCTTCTTCTCTTCATTTTTTTTTTTTATCCAAATCGTATACCACCACCTTTTTAAAGAGAATTGATAGCATTGGGAAAAGGTTAGTTAATAAAAACTTTTTTTTTTTTAAAAACGCTAAAATATTACAATTTTTTTGAAAAAAAAGATATACTCTCATTTTTTGTTATCACGGCTACGGCTAGTCTTTTTAATATAGGCAATACTTCCTCTTTACCAGTTGTAAGCATTGGAGAAGAAAATTGAGTGGGTCGTCCTTCGTACAAGGCCAAAGATCAAGAGTATGTAAGAAAAATAATGGATCACGTGACCTAAAAATACGTAGAAAAATTTACAAATAGACATTTTCATTTTTTAATCCTTTACCTTCTTTATCACGTTTAAAATGAAGTTTTTACTCTTTATGCTTGCATTGGTGTTTTCTGTAAGTTATCTTTATAGAAAAGGTATCATATTTTAAGTGTGTTAACCTTTATTGTTTTAGGTCTTTGTACAGGCAGAAATCATTACAAAGGAAAGCCCGTTACCTCATCAACTTATTGTTAATACCGTGCAAAATTATAAACAACGCACCATCAACTATCTCTCATCTGTTCAAGCTTTAGCTGATAACGCCGAAAGAGAGCTAAAGGCTAACAAGAACATCAGACCCTCTACTGAATACTCCATCCATGACATAACTTTTACTTTTGCAAAGTACTTGCCTTCTTGGGTCTATCCCGAGTCTCTCTGGAAGGAGGACACCATTACGCGTCGCAAACATATCGCCAAGGTTTTACGCTCTTCCCCATTAATTTCTCGACCTCGCTATACTGCCATCCGTGACGAAGTTGCTGGTTGGGCCCAAACATCAGGAGATGCCTTAACAGATCATTTCGCCAACATTACAGTTGAATTGGACTCATTGCTTACATCAACCATGGATCTCGTCGAAACATCTACTGACGCAGAATTGATGGACTCATTATTTATGACAGCAGGTTATGTTACTTTGGAACGTGCTATTAATAAATTTATAATCGACTGTAACCAACAGTTCGGGGCGACTTTGGGTCAGGTTAATTCCGACTTTGACCGAATTGTCTCATTGTCAGGTGAACTTCGTATTCCACTGGAAAGTATCCGTCTCGATGCTATCGAACGAACAAAGTATATTCATGACAAAATGTTCAATGCAGACATAGCCGATCGTCTTCGTTATCTTGGACATCATATCCAGTCCCAACTGCAAAACTTATCCAGAAAAATCAAGGATAACCAAGACAACCAAGAACTATCCAAGGAATTTAGAAAGTATACCGCAGAATCACTTCTTTTAGAAATTCAAGATGTTGAAAGTGTGTATGCTTTGTTGAAAAAATCAAAGACTTTTGTGGATCGTGTATGGAATAACGCAAAAAATGAATTGGTACAAAGTCCTTTTAAGATAAATTATTGGATTGATGTTGTGGACGAAGTAAAGGAAGCTGCCAAGGAGTTAGTTCGACACCTGTTAAAATCAAAGAAGAGACATCATCAAAAGCATCGTCATTGCTCTTTCTATAATTAGCTTTTACCCCCATCCACCCACCCACCCACGGGCAGCAATGCTTATATCACATTTGTAAATATGTTTCAATTAATAGCAGGAATAAAAAAATAAGTTTTATTAAATAGGAGAGGTCGTAGTTTTGACGTTCGAAATATTTATTTTGGTTTGCAGGTTGCTCAATGCCACGAAAGGATTGTTTGTGGTTGGAGATGGAGTCGGTTGAGTCCGAGCGTAATAGTGGCATACTAAAAAGATTAACTATGTTTGCATATCGGAAAAGGTTCAATCAAAAGGTACTTTTAGTTACATCATTAGTAAGAAAAAAAAAGCATACGATTTTCGTTTACTTTCATTTGCAGTGGAACGTGGGCTATTCCGCCTCAACAAGTAAACTTGCTTACATGTGATTCAGTTTCATTGAAAGTTAGATTGGTCACAAGAGACCATTTTAAGCTTATCCACAGTTATGTTAAATGGTAACTTATTGTCCACATTGATAAAAGAATGTCGAGAAAATCACGAAGAATTTAACTTTAAGAAAACGATGAAATTTATTTTTACTGATATTTTATAAAAAGGCTTTTATGCTAACTCCAGCGACTATGAGTGTGCTTCAATTAACCCTTTACATTGTGACATTTCCTATACCTTGGCCGTGACTTAAAACATGCAGTTTGTGGAAATCGATGAAGATTTATAAAATAAAAACAAGAAAATTATCAAACTTGCAAAAATTAACTAAGGCTTCATTAAACAAATAAAAAGGGGGTCTTTATATACACATTATTTCAGACATTGATCACAGACGGGCTGATGACAATTGTGGGTAGATTTATCCAGACAATAATCGGATGTAATGATCCCGTATAGAACAGCCATAATGAGATGTCAATAACAATGACAATAACATTCATTCTTAAACTGTGTATGTCTTTTAGCACAATATTCAGGGGAAGATGTAGTTCTTAATAAAGATAGCTGTGGCACCTCAATGTGGCTAATGTAACCTTAATATGTTTTCATATTAATGTTATTATTCAAATGTCTTATACTTGTATGAAGGATGATATGTGATCAAGCCCGTACATTAAGTAAATGATCGTATTTATTATAAAGTATCAATAAGAATTATATTTAGGATTATCAAGTGGAAGATTTAAGAAGTGTAGATAGAGTCATATATTAAGTATATAGCCTCGATCACGACACAGCTGGTCTAAAAAAAACCTGTCAAATATAGATGATGATGATTAACATTGCTTCGGAAGCAGCCATCTAATGTTAAATTGCCTCGGAAAAATTGTACTATTAATATTTTTTGTCAGCTATTTAAAAATTACAAGTCTGCGTGTAACTCTCTAAGCCAATTATATTCATCACCCTCAATAAAAGTACGAAAAATAAAATGTGATACTTTGTATCTCTCACATTGTTAGGTTTTAAACAAGGATATGAATTAGTGAAATATATTGAAACAGCATAAGATAGCGAGATTATTTTATTTTCGCAACTCTTTTGTTGCAAAATCTTACAAAGAATCATTATTTAAGAAATTCGAGAGATAAAATAACGAACTAAGAATAAAAATAAAAAATTTGACGAAGTAAAATTATCAAACTGCAAAAATAAACTAAAGTCTTTATTATACAATAATTTGGGTTCTTTATATACATATTCAGGGCTGGCTGAATATCAATCATTAGAGTGAAACTGTCAAATATACAATAGGCGTATTGTCAATTAAAAATCGAGCATCTTAAGGTACCTTCGAGAATCTTGTTATTGACTAGCGATCATATCATTGGATTGTATTATATGAAATAATTATATGACTATTGTTTTCTAGTTATGAAATATCATCTGATATATGCCAAAAGGTGAAAGCTGATAAATTACTTCAATCGTTGGAGTCCAAGTTGTAGTAAAAATAGACTTTAGAGGAGAATAGTTTTACAGAAAAAAATAGATACAAAACAAAAGGAATACAATTATAAGTCTTGTCGATTTATTTGTATAAAAATTGATTAAGAGCCTTTGAGACAGCCAGGTTAGCCCTGATATTTATAGATAATTGAAGATATTGTGGCTTCTGCATTTTGACAGCTCAGATCCATCGTAGTTTAATACAGTGAACCATTCATTGGTATTATTGTTCGTCGTAGGATCGCTGTGCTTGATTTATGATTGTTCCTAAGCTTCCCTGGTCTCCCATTGGTCAGGGGCCTACAGTGGTGTTAGAAAGTAGAAATTTCCCTAAAACCGGGTCAAGTGTCCCCGACCTTTTACCCGTGAAACATATTTCTTTTTATAGACAGTAGCATGTATTATGTGTTTTAGCACACAAGTATGTTACCGTAAATGTGGTGTATATTCTGCTCGAATACAACAGCTGTTTTTAATTGAATTTTTTGTATAGAAAACCGACGTCCCCGTACGTCCTTTCAAGCCAAAAAGTTGCTCACAATTATTGAAAATATCATATTAAATCATTGAATTTTAATTTTAGAACTTTTTTCAAAACACCTAAAATTGGCCAAAACACAAAGGGTATACCTCGAGGAAAATCACAAATTTAACAAATCAACATTTTGAATACCCTTCCTGTAGATTTAATGAAATGTGTTTCTATATAAGTATAGCCCAAATTTAATGCTCTTACACTGGTTATGTTTTTGGAGCAGTTTTGTTATTAGAAAAATTATATTTCGCGCATAATTAAAAAACAAGTTTTTGTTAGACAAAGTTTTTTTCTAGCCGTTAAATCTTTTTTCAAAATAGTTCAAAAGATGCGCCTACTTTTTCTACGCATTTTGGCTATATGGTTGTCTAAGTAAAAGTTTAATATCCAGGGACTTTCATTAGACAAGAAGATTATAAAATGTCTTTTTTGTTCAAATCCTTTCAAGAAAAGCCAGTCTGTTTTCACGAATTGTACACCCCACAAACATCGCACAGCAAAAACAAACCAATGGTCTTGAAGCTGACGTTCGCGCGCACATTTTTACCAAATAAAAAAAATTTCGGGAAAACAATATAGACCATGGTCAAAACACCCTCAAGCCTACGCTTAAGCTTATAAAAGCAGTGCTTATAGTCTGTGTGCTCAGCTTAATACACTGTCGAGACTATAAATCAGTGAGAAGCGTCACGTGAACCTTTTTTTATGGTGGTGTACGCTTAATACACTGTAGCCCAGCCATTTACAGTCTGATCCCTGCCATTTACAGTCTGATCACAGCCATTTACAGTCTGATCACAGCCATTTACAGCTTGAAACAAGCCTGGCATGCTTAGAGCACAGAAGCGAGCCAATTAGAATGCGCCCCTGGCATTTACAGTGTAGCCATAGCCAATTAGAGTCCAATCACAGTCATTTACAGTCTGATCACAGCCATTTACAGTCTGATCTCTGCTATTTACAGTGTAGTCCCTGCTATTTTTAGTGTGCGCACAGCCATTTACAGTGTAGTCCCTGCTATTCACAGTGTAAAAATTATTACGTAAGCTTTGAAATCCCGTTCGAAATTTCGAAAATCAGCATTTAAACAAACACATGCACAGGTCGCC